>JABFER010000168.1:0-112969 GCA_013618295.1 Fusarium armeniacum | reverse complement strand
GAGACTACGGAGGAGGAGGAAAGTGACGGTTCATCCTCTAATGGTGAGGAGGAAAGTGCTGAAGAGAGCGGAGCACAAGTTTCCAAGTCAACTCGTGGCGCCAAAAAGGGCCAGAAGGCTGCGACTACGAAAGCAAAGGCGAGACCAAAGAGGAGACGTTGAACGGCAGTTTTGGCTGGCATATGATAGAGGACGCTTGGAATGTCCCAGATACCCTTCGCATGAAAGCTATGTGCGTTATTTACGTTAAACATATATTCAAGCCTCCTGTTGTGCCGAGCTTCATTAATACCCACCCCGTTCATGGCAGAAGCCCAGTATAAATCCATGGCCACCATATCTGTTACTGCTCCCATTCGCTGCGATACTTTGTTTTGGTCCTCCAGTCTCTTCCTATAGGAAAGATGCCCTCAACGTCCATAGTTGATCGCTGTAGGGGACCCGGTTCGGGTACCCTGGGTAGTTCAATAGGCGGTTTCTTCTGTAGTAGATCCCACATCTCATTCTCAGCCTGCCAGTTTGCATACTGGTCGCGCTCTTCAGCGTATTGCTCCTGTCGGCGTTCAACGGTGATGCGATTCTTCAGAACCTCCTTTTTGCGGTATGTTTCTGGGAAGTCGGCGGCAGAAAACTGCAGTACTTCGTCTGCTTCTCTGTCGACGGCAGCACCTTCTTCATCGGATAGCAGCGGGGGTTCCTCAAAGTCGGGGCTCAAAGCTTCTGGCTCAGAAGACTCGACATCGTCGTCCAATTCGGGTTTGATGGTTGGTTTGACATCTTCATCGGTTTGCGACAAAAGGCCCTCAATTTCTTCGTAGCTGAGAGGTTCACCTTCGCCTTCTTCGTCGTTACTAGGTGGTTCTTCTTGCACTTCTAGTCGTAGTCGTCGTGCACATTTGCTCCAGAACTGGTGTGAATCTGGCTTCATTCCTAACGAGGCGATGGCTGCTTGCACGTCTTGGGCTCTGACGATGTTGCGAGTGTGGGGATGAAGTTCCCTCTTGGCTCTGATTCTTGACATGCTCAAGAAAAGAGTTGTTTGAACGAGTCGCTTCGTTATAGAAACAGCCAATGAGTGGAAATCCTCAAACGTCGTAGCCCACATCGACGGAGGCCTGTCGTCAATATGCTGCCAGTTCTCGCTAGGAATAGACGAATTCATAAAGACCCGTTCTGAAAGCCTTAGCCAGGTATGGAGGTTGAACAGCCCCTTGAATTGAAGATCTTGGCTTCCATTAATACTTTCACCCTTGTCGAGTCGATATGCGATCTTGGGGGTGACTTCCCAGCACTCTCCCCATTTACCCTCTTCTCGTAGTTCTTCTTTTCGTTCCTGTCGCACAGATATAGCATCCGCGGCTTCGTCCAAGGCGTGGCAGCATTGCTGACTTAGCTCAACAGCAGCGGGTATTTCTGAGAACTCTATTGCTGGACGTCTGACCTCGCGCTGTCTCAAAAGTCGGGCTCTTCGGAGCACATCAAGGTAATGATTTACCTCGATCTCACTCTTGGTTCCTATGCGGGATGCAATGCCTCGAAGGTCGGTTTGGCCTAGGCGGGCTATGGCCTCAAAGAACAACTTTTTTTCTGGTAACGACCAGTAGGTGAGACCGATTTGGGTTGGGTACAAGACGGTCTCCTCGTTGTCGTGGGTGAAGCAAACACGCTGGGCTGCATCTTCAATGTCCCTGTTAAGAAGATCCAGGTAGTCGGTGTTGAGCACTCCTTTTTGTCTCTTGAATTGCCGAGGTAGTAGATCATCTTTGGCTGGCCTTTTGAGCGAGTACTGCCCGTTGTCTTGATCGAATTCATCTTCGCTGTCGGTATACACACTGCCAGACACATCAGAGTCATTGACAGCATGTTGTTCGTGGGAAAAAGCCAAAGGAATTCTATCTTTCACTTCAACGTCTTTAATTTGCTCTGTCTCGTTGAGATCCTCCTCGAGAGGTTCGCGATTTGTTTCCGACTCCATACTGCTTTGTTGACGAAATCTACTAGTGACTTATGAAAAGATAAAAACATGGTAACAGAGGATTATTAAAGAAGAACTCCGGCTTGAGGGTGGAGATGAGCAAGTGAAGAAGCAGTAACCAAAATCTCAAGAAATTAGGCAGAAACGGTAAATATCGTCTGTCAAATCATGGTTTACTTACACCTTTGGTGAAATTTTATTCATTGTACGAGACTCTAGGAACTGGAGCAAGTACCGGATGTTAGTGTAGTGTGCTTACATAATACACTTTGCCGCAATGATCAACTTTGTAGGCGTATACAACGATTCATGAAGTATCTTCACTACAACTCATGAGACAAAACCTATTCTCGTCGCACTCATCATGTGCAATGTTGCGACTCGTACCGAGATGCATGTTTCGGCTCAAGGCGGTGAAGTCTCCCTTTGTGATTAAGCCACAGATATTTCGGACATTCGCTTCAGTTCCAGCTTCAACTGTTACTCATGATAAGCCGCCCAAATTGCAACTCCGAGATTATCAGGAAGAATGCATCGAATCGGTTTTAACCTCCTTGGAAAACGGGCAAAAAAGAGTTGGCGTGTCACTCGCTACTGGAAGTGGGAAAACTGTAGGTAGTTTTTTTGGTTCAAAGATCAATTGATTAACCTTCAAAAAGGTCATTTTCACTCAACTCATTGAGAGAATTCCACCACCAAACAAGAATGCGCAGCAGACGTTAATTTTGGCCCATCGTCGCGAGCTTGTGGAGCAAGCAGCGAACCATTGCCAACGTCAGTATCCAGATAAAAAGATCGAGATTGAGATGGGAAACGTCCATGCAACGGGAACAGCAGATATCACGATTGCTAGCGTACGGAGTATAACGTCACAAGGTCGTCTTAAGAAGTTCGACCCGTCTCGTTTCAAGCTTTTACTGGTGGACGAAGCCCATCACATCGTCGCTCCAGGTTACCTCAAGACCCTACGCTACTTTGGACTCGACCAGAAGCGACCAGAGTCTCCAAATTTGGTCGGTGTATCTGCTACTTTCTCGCGTTTCGATGGGGTCAAGCTTGGTGCCGCCATCGATGAGATAGTCTACCACAAAGACTATGTGGACATGATATCGAAAAAGTGGCTATCAGATGTCATGTTTACCACAGTCGAGTCCAAAGCAAACCTATCAGAAGTCAAGAAGGGCGCTTTTGGCGACTATCTTCCCGGAGAACTCTCAAAGGCAGTAAACACTAGCGAGATCAATGATATTACAGTGCGCAGCTGGATGGCAAAGGCTAAAGGAAGGAAGTCAACTCTGGTGTTCTGTGTTGATGTTGCTCACGTTGTTGAGCTAACAGATCGCTTTCGACAGCACAGCTTCGATGCAAGATACGTGACCGGAGAAACACCAAAAGTTGAAAGAGGCCAAACACTGGATTCTTTTCGAAGGGGCGAGTTTCCAGTATTGGTCAATTGTGGTGTCTTCACTGAAGGAACTGACATTCCCAACATTGACTGCATCATTCTTGGTAGGCCGACAAGGTCTCGCAATCTCCTCGTCCAGATGATCGGTAGAGGGATGAGACTACACCCAGGGAAGAAAAACTGCCACATTATTGATCTAGTCTCAAGTTTAGATACTGGGATCGTGACTACGCCGACATTGTTTGGCCTTGATCCAAACATTCTAGTGGAGAGGGCAACAGTGAGCGACATGCGTAAGATCAAGGAGACGGGCCACGTCAAGAATGAACAGCTTTTGACGTACCACAACACTCCTGGACCCGGATCTGGCAGTGTTACATTCACAGATTATGACTCGGTCCTGGATCTCATCGCCGATACATCTGGCGAGAAGCACATCCGCGCCATCAGTAAATACGCCTGGGTGCAAGTGCAAGGAGATAAGTTTGTTCTGTCCGCACCAAATGGTTCTTACATCCGCATAGAAAGAGTGAGCGAAAGGTTGAAGACTTCGGCACCTGTCTACCGAGCAGTGGAAGTGCGAGCGCTACCAAGCGGTGTTGCCAAAACACCATACGCAATGCCAAGGGAGATTCTCACTGCAACTACGTTCACCGATGCAGTGCACGGAGCGGACAGCTTCGCGGCCAAGGTGTTCCCTCACACCTTCATTCACCGTTACCAGCGTTGGCGGTCACTGCCACCTACACAAGGACAGGTCGATTTCATTAACAGAATGCGCGGCAAAGCACAGCCTTTAAGTCCAGAAGACCTGAACAAAGGCAAGGCTGCGGACATGATCACAAAGCTCAAGCACGGCGCGCGTGGTCAGTTCGCAAGGATAGAGGCAGGACAGAGAAAGCAGGATAGGCAGAACAGGGTAGCTGAGGCTAAACGGCTCCGAGAGCAGGTTACGGTAGGACCTGTGGCATCCTGACAAAGGAGTCACATGCTGCGGTTTCTGGCTTTTTGCGACAACATGTATAACACGGAAAATAGATACAGGGGGGCGTTTGGATAGAGATTCTTCTTCGTCTTTTTCTTTGGATGTACCGGCGTATAGCAAGCGCTTATGGAAGGCTTCTAGAAACTCTCACACAACACAATGTTTAACTATTCAACGTTGCTAAACAACCCGAGCCACGAGTCTGATCAAATGAACCGGTTTCCTCCGAAGATGGAACTGTCACAGAGACTCTTGTGTAAACTCGAGACCCATAGCCAAGCATCAGGGCATCAGAAACATTGGCCACCAAGAGTATGAGAGTCGGAATTAGCAGGCCAGTCTATGCCGTTTATATCGGGTTTTTTGGGCTATTTATTTTTGTACCCTGAAGCTTAGAGGTCAGCTTTTCTGTTACCTTTGAGACGGGGCAACAAACGGTTTAAAAAGAAGTCTTCTTCCTTACATACAAATGGCATCGAGATCTGTCCTTCATCTTGTGATTCACTGAGGGGAGAAATACACCATGGAGGAGTCGTCAGCTCATCAAACTGGTTGGAGGACCTAACACTGACAAGATGAGGGAGAAGACTCTTTATCTTTATCTGCACCACAATACAATTGCAATTCAAAACTTAAACCCGTCTGAACTTGGTTCTCTAGACCTTATTGAAAATTATTTTTGGTAGTGGCTGAATTTACTTGTTCTAAACTCTCCTATAAACTCTACAAGGGGGCAACAATATCACCATTGGCTCCTTAAAAAGAACAGTCGCTGGCAGTGCCGCTTTGTAACGTCATTAAGATTTATTCTACTTTCCATTGTTTTAACACCGTCTCAAGGTCGATTTTCATTTACTTGGTGCGGGCCTTGCGAGCAAGTGAGTGAGTGAGTGAGAGCGAGCTAGAGTGAAAGTGACTGACACTGCTGGGCAGCTGTTCGGTTCAGTTCACCTGCGCGCATAAAAGCAATATTGTGCTTTCTCCTCGCGCACTCAGATATTTCACAATCTCTATACTCATAAAATCTTCATTCTTGCAGAAATTCCACCAGAAAGCGAGAATCAAGACATCTACAACACAATCTCGACCTTCGCCATGGCTTCGAATCCTTCTTCGGCACCATGCGCGCAACCTCCCCTTTCTCTCCTCGTAGAGACGCACTATCAACCGAACACTCCACAAAATGAAAAAAGAGAGAAGCCCAAGAGCTCTGAGTCCTCTGCTTCTTCTGGCAGTGATGGGAAGCCTTTCACGCCTAAAACTCGACAAAAGCTGAAGGACTACCTCTGCAATTCCGACTCGGTCGCTGTATCTTCAGTTGATGAGCATACTCCTCCTACTGATCCTCCTAAGCCCATTCTCAGACGGGGTTTAGTACCAGGAGCCAAACTTCCCGTGAAGATTATCCCTAGACAATACAAGCAGGTTAGATATGCTACTCCGCCTGCCTATGCTACTCCTACCCCGACTGCCGTTGGAGACGACGACTTGGAGTTTCCACCCAACGACCTTTCTCGCGCTATGCGACAGACTTGGGCTTGCTATCCTCCGCCTGTAAATGAGGATTTTCCCGTGGACGAAGAGTTCAACTTCACTCCAAAGTTCTTTGCCAACGAAATTGATCCTGAAGGCCCCCTCGAGCAAAGCATACAGCGCAGTCAGGCCAGCTTCGTGCAGCCCCTGTGTCTTCAGGGCGCTATCCGCAATGAATATGCCGCTCATCTTGCCTGCAAAAAACAGGATCACGACGAGCTTATGAAGAAGGCCGCTGTGGTGCGCCGTGCGAAGGCAGAAAATGATGCTGTCGAGTTCTACAACTCCAAAACCAACGAGCCCATCAAGTTTCCCGTACTTGGCCCCAAAGTCCAGAAGAGGATCTACGAAGACAAAGCCAACATTTCTGCCTTGACGCGTAGGATTGAAGTTTGCGATGGCAACATTGAGGGCATGATCGCTGGCGAGTTCACTTACCACAAGGACACTGCTCACCTCCCACCCACTAAAGAACAGATGGCTGTCTTACGAGAAGCCCAGGGTCTCAGTCCCTTCCCCCCACAAGTCCCTCCCAAGCTTTCGATTTACGACCAGTGGTTGAAGGACCAGTCTGCCGACCCTTGCCCTGCCTCCAACTGGCTGAAGGATGAAGAGAAGTTCGCGAAGAAGAAAGCTTTCAACTCGGCTCTTTCCGAGCAACTCAAGTCCCGCTTCCCTTCGAAGCCAATCAAGATGCCAACCAAATTACACAGATCAGACGAACCCATCTGTGAGGAGAGCAATTTCCCTTACGTGCTACCCAAGACCTCCGCGGCTCCTGAGCGATACAACATGTACGAAACCCCTGTCACTGTGCAAGTCCCCAAATGGCTCCCTGCATTCGTCAACTCCGGCATTGTTCCCATCGACAAAAGCGCCAGTGCAGAGAAGCAGTACAAGGAACTTCTCACTAATATCTGGAAGCTCGAATCACAGATGCTCAAAGAGACCAAGCCAGGCAAGTGGGACAAGAAATGGCATGATGCCAGCCCTCGCTGGACCGGACCTCACCATCGTGAAAGCGGCGGCTAGTGGAAATGCCGCTTGACTACTGGAAAGCCTATCAAGCAAGAGTTTTGCGGTGCATATCACAAGGGCGAGAAGGAAACGTATGAAACTTTCAACGAGCCGAAGCCCAACCAGAACCTCACAGAGACAGATGTTATCTTCGAAGAATTTAGCTTCGACGACGTCTTCAGGTTCGGTCAGGATATCGAAACCAAGATCCCCGACAAGAAAAACCCTGAAGTTCTCCTCATGGAGATCGCTGAGGGAGTGAAGAAGGCCATCGCGAAGGTCGGCATGTAAACGTGCAAATCAAACCAACAAGAAGAATTAAGACTGTGAACCAAGGAAAGACCACCGCAGCCGGTTTTTATGCAACCAGCCGGCACAGATAGGAGAGATTTCGATGAAGAAACTGATCATTCACCATCATGTAATTTTAGAGCGTTCTCGTACACAATATATTGATTTGGATCATGTTTTCTAGCTCTCGTTAGTCTATGTTGCTGTTTGTCAGTGTGCTAGAAACTCTGGCTGTGGGAAACAAAGATGAAATCAGGTCAGCCTATGCCTCCTAGATCATATTTTTGTACTCCAAACTTGGGAGCCAACGTTTTGCTACACCCACAAGCTGTTCTAACTTTTAATCAATATTAACCATGTAGCCTCGACCTTAAGTGTCTATGATTGTGAACAGTTGCAATAGCCATCAAAGCAGTGATAGAAGTTTTCCATTCAACATACAAACCATGCGTATAGTCGCAGGTCTTTCAACTGCATATGGTATCAAGCTGCTCCCTCTTCAGATTCAATAACAGATACGTCCACCACCTTGTCCTTCTCGATTCTCACCTTCTCCAACAACGGAAGCATCTCGCCGCATCGAATTAACACAAGCTGGCTCTTATCCTCTCCATATTTAACGCCAACCGACAATCCGTCCAGGCCCATTTCCTGAGCTTTCAGGTTCCACAGCAGCTGTGCCACTTCGCCCTCCTTTGTGCAACATACATATCCCAGAGCCGCATCTGCAGAGTACATCTCTTTCTGTACACCTTTGGTGGCTGGCTTCTCGCCTACCAGGAGCCCAAGAACGTCAGTACCTCGCCACCCTGGAGGAGCTACCGCCATGGCGCCCTTGAGCTCGCGAATATACATAGGGCTTGGGCTTCGAGCACCAGCTTTGCACTGGATTATCACCTTCGACGTCTGTGATGTTGAGGGCAGTGTCCATATGCCTAAGAGATCCAAGCCTCGGTCTGAATGGCCCCCAACGCGCTTGAGGAGGAAGCCATACTGTGAGAGTGTGTCCGCGACTGTGTACTCGTAATGTGTGCCTCGGTATACAGTTGAGTTTTTATTTAGGCTTGTACGTTCGACATATGATAGAAATGTCGCAAGATCAGAATGCTCTTTGTTGGTCGCTTCAGGGTATATCAACTGTGAAGGTTTGGGGGTTTTGCTCCTGGTCTTGCTGATGAGCCTTGAGCCAACTACTGCGCCGGCCGATTTTGATGGCTGAACAGCACGTTTTGAGGCATTTTGCAAGCCCCGGAACAAGATAGACATTATTCCATGAGGATTAGTTGAAATGTTTCTTTTCTTAGCTACGAACTTTAGGTATTGAGATGAGATTTGCATATTCCAAGTATGCATTTAAGCGACGTATGCTTTAATCCGAACTGTGGACCAACGGTCTTTACAGAATCCTCGGCATCAGAAAAGTTGGCCGCTAGAGAGGTATAGAACACGGAATTGCAAGTCAGCTTATACTATTTAGACTATGATCCTAGTTCATTCATTTTTATACGGTAAAATTTAGAGGTCATACTCTCCTATACTCAGCAGAGAATGCCTTTGTAGCAAAGGCATACTGCTAATTCTCACACTGGAACGGAGATCAGGGCAAAACTTTCTAACCTAAATAGAATTCTTAAATGTATTCAGTCGCTTTGTATTAAATTGCATTTTTACCACAACGACAATGACTTGTCCAATTCCTGCGCTAAATTACACGCAGTCTCCCCGACGCCAAAGTAGCACTTGTTCTACTCATCATACAGCATTCATTTCTGACGTTTATATAGAAGTATGGCTATGAAGCCAACTCCCTTTCTCTACATAATCATAGCATGTCACCTTCCGCATGCTCTTGCATCCCGGGAGGGTATACATTGTTTGCTAGTCGTGATGCCGACCGAGGCGGCGGCTTTTCCCGACTTCTCTCATCTCGTGAACGAACGCTTGGCTGGCGTCTTATCCTCGACTGTGGCCTTCGAGTCACAGGCTTGATCATATTCTCCAAGTAGAAAGCACTTTCGGTATGACCCGTACCAGGTCGCTCGTCGTCGGCGTCCGAGTTGCCTCCAAGGTACTCATCGTCGGATACAATGTCGCCCATTTGTGGTTGGTAAGAGGCTGGCGCAGAAGGGGATGTGATGGATCTAGAATGCAGTCCCGGTCGCGCTGCAGGGACAACCACACTGAAGGCACCTGGTGTCATGGTGTTCGAACTTGCTTCTCTTGAAAACCCTGGAGATCGGTCTGCGAAGCCGTTTTGGAAAGATGCATTGTTCGAAGCTTCGTGGAGGATAGGCAGGGTCTGCTCATCATATAGCTCTGCCCCGGTCTCAAATGACTCTGGTGTGTATTCAGTAATCGTTCTTGATGACCGACCATCATCATCGGTCGCGGGGCTTGACGGCTCGTCAAAGAAGTCGTCAAGGCTGTCCAGCTTAGTTGCCAGATCTGCTGCGTGGACATCGCCACGGCCCTCATCGGACAGCATAGTTTCGGTTCGCTCAGGCGCACCAAAGTATTTGTACGGGAAGTCGTCGGCATGAAACTCTACATCCGGCGTCGGCGCAGTTTCTGTCAGCATGCCTTCTGAGCCCTGGCAAGTGTAAAATGCCGCGTGGATATTGGCTCGCGTAGCATCAGTCTTCTTTGCAGGTACAGGGATAGCCCATCCTGATGCTTCGGGAATTCCAAACAGACTCTGCGTGCGTTCGTATTCCTTTCGGATCGCCTTCGACGTCGGCCGCGTCATACTCATCCTCAAGTGATGCTTGTCCATATGGTTTCCAGACATTGTCATGATGTTGTCCAATACTTCCAGTGCCTCCATACAAAATTCTGTCTGCAGCAGTCGAAGTAAAGGCGAGATTAGGTCGGACCCGTGCCCAGCAAGTTCCGGTTTACGCATATCCACTTCGGGGATCGCCACACAGAGAATTCTCATTGTCTGGATCTTGACCCATGATAGGGAGTTGGTGAGGAGGCCAAGCAAGAAGGTTACCATCTGGAAATCCATCTGAGGGAGATAGTACTCTCGCAAAGCATCCCATAACCCGACGAGGAAGTCCTTGCTGCTATCCTGGGGATCACCCAAAGCAAAACCTTCCAGTGCCTCCGCAATACCAGCCAAACCCTGATTGTCCGCTTCTTCCTGAAGCAGTCTCGCTGTGCGCACAGCACTCTCGTCTGGAACAGGCTTCTCCAATTCGTTAAGGAAACGCGGAAAATTGGCAAGTAGCGAAAAGAAAAGGCGTCTGTCATCACCAACTAACCCATCACTGGGCAGAAGAGCCAGTTTGTCTATCGTGTCGAGAGTGGGTTGCCAGCAGAGCGACGACCTGAGGCCTTTGTGGAGGAGAGGCTGAACACCTTCGAATATCCCCTCCCAACGAGATGGTTGCCCGTCGGCAAGTATTCGGCGCACGTTAGGCGAACTCAGATCTAGCTTGCTGATGAATTTGTTGAGCATCTCAACTGCTTCCAGGAACTCTCTCTCGTTGATTGACTCTAGACAAGCACAAGTAGTCCAAAACAATTGTGGGAAGCTGAGAAGGTCGTCAGCTTCAAGCTTGACAATAATGGTCTTTAGAGTTGTCAGAATTTCCATCGAGAAGGATTGGATTTCCGGGTCCTCATCCGCAATCGTATTGGATAATCGGGCAAGCATGTCTCCAAGCATGGCCTGGTCCACAGATGTAAGAACACATCTGAAAATTTGGAATGACCGACAAGCAAGATGTCGAACTGGACAAGACGTGGCCCATGTTAATGACAGTCGTCCCCAATGTTCTTTGATGCCTGGGAATGTAATCTCAAAAGTCTTGATGACCTCTGACGTAAGGAACTCCATGCTTGGTGGCACCTTGCTATCATGATCATCCACCTTGCCGTTACTATCCTCATACCCCCAAACGACGGATCGATCGTGCCGGCGAACTAAATCTATCAGGTCCTCGATACCTTTTTTATCAACGTCTTGTGTCTGGTCATCAATCTGGGAAATTACTACTTCGTGAATAAGATGTACAAGCATCTCTCGCGCTTGCTCCTGAACCAGCGGCGTGTAGTGATCCCACAGAACAGTGACAACTTGAAGAAGGAGCGGGACGTTCTCCTGAGTGAGATGGACTGGTGACACCATCAAGTCAACAAGAAGAATGAGGGATAGTTGTCCAAGAGAAAATCCAGCTTGCTTGGTTCCAACGGGAAGAGCCTCAGCAAGGTCGGCACAGTATGGCAAGAGATTGATATCAGCCGGTGGCTCAACAGCATCTCGCTTTTCGTTAGGAACCATTGCTTTGGGAGTTATTTGCATCAGGAGGAACTCAACAACCTTGATGCCAGGCGTGCTGTTCGTTGTTGAAAGGAACACAACAACCTGTTTAGCGTACTCGACAAAGTTTTGCTCTCGGCGCTCAAGACACAGCTGCATGATGAACTCGAGAGCCAAGCGGACATTACCTGGATAAGGTCCTGTTGCAAGAGCTTGCCAAAGAGCTTGAACCTCGTTGTGTAAAGCACCGCTGGATTTGATAGTAATCTCAAGGAGGTTCGCGAGAAGCACGAAAGACGGTGCTGCGGGTCCACCACTCGGATCCAGCTTCAGCTCTATAGACTGAATCCATGGCAACATGACTGCGACGACATTTCGTTGGGCCGCGGGCTGAAGGTCTTTGAAATAAAGTGTGAATTCAGAGAAGATGTGAAAGGCTAGCTCAGTATGCTGTTTGGCAAGTCTGGTGGAGATCTCAAATTGTGCTAGCTTGTATACAGCCTGCGTTTTGTCGGAAATGCTGATGTCGAAATCCTGGATCTTCGAGTTTCTCTGCTGCCGTACTTCCAAGCTGCGTAGAACAGCTGCAGACTTGGAACGAATCTCACTTTGATCGTTGCCCAGAGTGAAAAGACAGAGGCCAAGTAGCTTCCAGAAGGGACAAGGGTAGTCGATGTGATCTTGCAAGACTTGCGTGACCACAGTGAAATAACTTTCAAGCACCTTGGGAACCTCTGCCAAGTAGCATCGCATAATGCAGTGCTCCATCAAATAGGGAACCTCTCGGTTGTGGACGATCAAATTATGCAAAGCTCTCCTGCCAATGACGTTCATCTTGTCGCTCCCAGAGTTGAAGATGGAGTCAATCCAAGCAAGCATGCGTCGAATATCGAACTGAAGAACGACGTTACTTTCAGTCGTAACGCTAATCGGACCACCACATAACGCGGCCATGGCGCTGAGAGCTGCAGTGCGAAGGTTCCTCTTTTCTATCTCCATTGCAGCAGTGGCAGTTCCTCTCTCTCCCAACGTCTGCTGATCGATCAGCGACTGACGCATGGTATCTTCGCGAACACGGATCTGGCTTTGATTCGGTGAAAATCCACACCAATCTTCCATGAGCGAAAAGGCTGACTTCCGAGACTCAAAGGTCATCCATCGGGATGGATCTTTGGTTCTGTTGATGCCCTCAAAAAGTGCTTCCATAAGACCACAATAGTGACGCCGGAGTTTCTGAAATTCCCAATCCATCTGGACCTCTCCGTCCATGAGGAAAAGCTTCAGATCCTTTGTGTATGTAGTGAGAGTAGTCAAGAAGAACTCGTTGTTATAAACCTCCGGCTCGTTCAGAAAATGTGAAGTAAGCTTGAAAACGTGCGTGATTTCCGTTCTCAGAAGATCCATCCTCCTGTTTCTCCTAGGGTTGCTGTTCGTCCGTTGGTGTATCCGAGCTCGCGCCTCGTCATTGCATCGAGAGACCTGGCCCTGCAGTTCCTCCAGTAGGGTTCGATAAATGTGAATATTGATTGAGCCCATGGCGACAACAACAGCATCCCGAACAGATGCGGACGAGACAGACAACAAAGGGATAAGGTATTTGAACAGCATCCGAGCTGTCACAATCTTATCTTTTGAGGATGCCTTTGAGGCCATTCGGACATGCTGAGGATCCTGAGGCGTAGGCAAAGCACCTGGATCTGCTAGCGTAGTGCAAGCAAAGATCAAGTACAGCTTCCATTGCTCCACCATCACCTCGGGTTGAGTTGTTGCGGATCTTGCTCCAAGTCGAGCACTGCCTGTCTCGTTGTTATAGTATAGACCTCGTGAGGGTTCAGAGAGATATACGATCGGTTTGTACATTTGCAAAATGCGATTGCAGATAAGATCACGGCATATGGTGACTGTAAATGGGCACTTTTCATAAGCCATCCGGATGAGTTTGGGGAAGATTTTGAACCATAGAGTCGTGTCATAAGAGACATCGCTGGCACAAAGCTCAACAAGAGGACCCTGGTTGTTGGTATTCTGCAGGCCTCGTTGTAATCGACTTCGTTCAGCGACAGATAGCTGCTCATCGTTGAAATCCATAACCTTGCTGGATTCGTTCTCAAGGATATCGATGAGTCGTATGGAGTCTTTGTCCTCGGCCGCTTCTTTTCGAAGGGCCTTGTCGAACTCAACAATCAAGCGCAGAACGGTGACTGCAAAGTGGCGAACCCGACGTGATTGTGAACAGAGGAAGAACAGCCCATGAGCTTCTGCTTGATCAACCTCTGCCCATATGCTGGAAAGGTCAAGTTTTATGGCTCGTTTGTCTGACGCGTTAGCTTCCGGCTCATCTGTAGCGGCATCTCTGGTCTTTTGTCTGATTTCTTCAATCCATATCTGCAGCAGCTCCACGTATAGGCGCAAGGTATTTTCGATGTGACTATGACCAAGCATTCCCCCGTCGGACATTGTCGAGTACCGATCGTCAAAATTAAATATAAAGCGGGCAAAGCCCATAGTAACCTGTTGAGCATGCGACTGTCTCGCAATGGCCTTCAGAGAATTGGCCGACGACTCGGCAATGTTATATTGCACATGTGCCGTCCCAGTACACAACAAATTGATTAGAGAGTTGAAAGGGATGTCAACAGAAAGACATCGAGGCAACGCTTGAACAGCTACGTGAAGAAGCTCGTAGAATGCCTGTTTTTGGTCTGCGGCGTTCTGGTGATCGTCTTTACGGGAGAAGGTGAAGGTTTCAGTAATCGGTGTTTTTGGCATGGGGCTGCTAAATTTCTCATCTAGTGCTGCTTGTCCACCAAATGTGTTGTCGCATATGATCGTAATCTTCCCAAGGATTTCACAGAATTTGATGTAAAAGTCCCGCACTCCGTCACTCAGAACGTGTGTCAAGACGGGGCGGGATATATACTCTTCTTTAGAAGCAGTTGTTGGCTGAGACAGAGGGAGGTTGCGAGGAGATGACATGGCTGGAGAGGTAGGGAATCGATCAGGTAGCGAATTGTGACTAGAAGGTCCGAAATATTGGGGAAATGGTGGTCGTCCTTGCTCACCATTTTCCAGATCTGACATGATGTAGAGGAAGGCTCTGATGCCCACTACCACTCTATCAGGATCCAGCTGCTCAACCTTCAACTCCTTGTTAGAAATGAAGAGCTCAGCATTGATGAGAGGAAACACCACGTTCCTAAAACAGTATTCAGGATACTTGAAGCCAACAATTCGAATAATCTGGATTAAAGGCTCAGTACACGCAGTATCAGAGGCAACTAAGCTTCGCTTGGAGGATGGCAAAACCAGTTTCATGACCTCGTCGATCTTGCGCAAGCTGCTTTGAAAAGTCTCGTTGGTACGATATAAAAACGTCCACAGCAGGCGTGAGATGACCTGAAGACAGAGAGGTTTAGTGGCTCGATCCTTGATCTTGGCCTGCAGAGGCAGTATCAGTTGTAACCACTGAGAGCCAAAGTTGTCGGGAGAAGAAACACAGAGCAGTGTGGCTGTAAGGGGAAATGCAAAATTCCAGTGTCTAGGCTTCATGAACATCTGAGCCAGGCGAGGTCCGATAGCAGCGACCACTTCTGCCCATTTCGGATGCATAAAATGACTATTGCTTGCCTTTGCTGCGATTGGAAGAAGAAGCATCTCTATCACCTGACAAAAGGCTGTCTTAATCTTTTGTCCATGAGATTTCTGAAAGAGGCGACCAAGGGAGATAAGGAAATCACAGCATTGTTCCCAAGATTCCTCAGGTGAGATCTTGAGCCTGAGATGTTTCATGCCTCCCAGCACAAGTTCCACCTTTCCCTCGACATCTCGGCCAGGATGCGAAGATGTCGTTGGGCTCTTAACCACGCGTTCTCGAGCCTGAAGGGAACCTTCCAAGTCTTCGATGAACCTCTTGGTAACTCCGACGAAATTGATGCCACTCATATGCCCCAGGAGCTGAGCAAATAGATTCCAGTTGGCAAGCTTGAGTGGCGATACCATCAATTGTTCAGTATCCGCAATTTTGAGTTGTCCAAAAATAATGTTCTCCAGCTTGTCCTCCATTTCGGGCGTGATCGAAGCAAGGTTGCTTTGACTAATGACTTCAAGAAGAACACGACAAAGGATGTATATAGACACAGTTGACCGACGCTCAGCTTGTGCCACAAACTCTTGTCTTGCTGCGAGAGTAGGTGGGCCATTTGGGAAAGCAGCATCAGGGCCTCCCTGACCAGGTAACCCGGCCTGCACTGGTTCTGTATTTCTTCGAATGAGAGGTCCTCCTCCTGACACCGCATTCCGAGATTGCTGAAGATGACTGCGGGCTTCATTGGCGGCATCGCTCTTGCTTTTCCTCCAGAGCATCATTGAGTCTATTAACGCTTTTGGTTTCGGGCTAGCGATGTGGCCTAGAGCGACGATCAACTGATCGAAGGCCGGGTCAACTCCTGGGCCGCATATTTGTTCGACGTTAGGCTCAGGATCGAGAGGAACCGTAACACATTCCGTTAACTTCTCTTCGGCCTGTGCGATAAACTAATTCAAGTCAGCTGCGGCGCGCATTGAGAAAATCGAAGCTTCACTGACTGAGGTGAACAATACATGCAGCGCATATTCGCCAACCGTCTTTTGCTCATCCTTGTGGTGACGAGACGAGTGAGAATGATGGGGGGTATGGTCGCGCCGCGATTTACTATGTATTCGTTCGAGCTTGCGTTGTGTCTGGCCGTAGGGAGCATCGGCGGCATTAGGACGTTCCATGGTCGCAACATTTCCTGAGAGGGATGTAGGGGGCCGCGATTGGTAGCCTGCGTCGCCATCGATACGGGTGGCCACCGATTGCATGTCTAGACGATCGAGGCCGATGCCGGCGGCTGCAATCATCTGCGGGCTTAACGGGCTGGAACTGGTCGAGGCTAAGCTGCCATTTCTTGAGTGCTGGTAGCCGTGTACGATCGAAGTTTGACGATGATGGCCGTAGGTTGCACTCTTGGGATCGATGATTCGTTCAACGACGCCGCCAAGGGGGCTTCTCGAATGCGATCCGTGAAGTCGTGGGGAGGTCACAGGTTGTTGTGCCTGGGGGATCTTTTCGGCAGAGGAGTCTCGTGAATGTCCAAATCGATTGGTAACCGGCGAATCTGAAGCTACAGGACGTAATGCTCGGTCCCAACTCCTCTCATCTTCTTCTTCCTCCTCGTCGAGTCTAGGAACAGGCCGGGGAGAATACCTGAGTGTATCCTGCAGGTGGTCCGGCAGCGGCTGCGACGGCACTATGGGTCACACAAGGGTTAATCAACAATGGATATTTATGTATATTTGCTCAGATGCGTTCGAAGACGTTGGTGAAACGGGAGCGGAGACGTTTAGAGCGGGAGGGCAAGGCCTGAGAGCCAGCGACTAAGCAACACCAGCTATAAGTGAATAGCTTTGCTGTAGCGAGCCCTGACACTGGCGGATGACGAAGGTATTCCCGCGATACAGCCAGAATTTTAGAGGTGGTGCGGGAAGGGAGGGGTTGGTTGGTGTTGGTGTAAGGGAAAGCAGAGAGGGTGGACCTGCAAAAGCTTTGGACTTACCCATCCTCAAGTTCTATGTCGCAATCCCATGATCTATGGCGATTTTCCAGTTTCAAGGTCAGTGTCGCAACTGGACGAAAGACAAGAGGAACGAGAAGAGTGCTGGCTATTTACGGGTCAGGGGTTGGGTTTGAGTTGAGGTTGACAAGGGATGCTACTGTGCCATGTGCAGCGTACGAGGGAGTCTTTTTGATGGACAACAAAGACCAAAGACCAAAGACCATAGACGACTGGCTTTGGAGGCTTGACCACAAGCGCGCAATGACGCTACTGTCAGCTCGCCCACCAAACATTGGCCCGGCCCGCTGTATGGCTTGTTCAAACCCTTAAAGAGCCTGGGTGCCATGGGGGCTGAAGAAACCCAAAGTGCTTTAACACATGGCACATATACTGATATGGCAGACGATTCGCGGTGGTTTAGCAGTGATCCTTGCCATCGTCTGCAAGGGCCGCAACCCAGTAGCGGAACTGGGATCAACCAACAGGGGATAACAGGCCATTGGGAAACCGTGTGCGCCACCTCCAATTGTCAACTGTTTTTGTTTTTCTTCTGGGTGTTTTTTTTTCCCCCCTTTCTAGAACGGGGCCTGGATGATCCCTTGGCTCAGGGTTCAATACTTAGAGTAGGTACATAGTTAATCTGTGGAACATCGGTACGAGAATGACTCGTCGAGGTTGGACGTCTGACATTGATCATACACAACGGCTCGCTAGCTATTAGGAGACACGCGAACCTAGCCAATTGAATTAACTAGCAAGGTTTAAAAGGGCTCGATGCTCATCGACGTAGCATCTGTTTCTATGCTGATCATTGTACCAATATGAAATATTATCATGATATGGAGCCATTGGGAGCGTCGAGACTATTTCGCTTAGCATGATGTAAAGCTCAGGTGAACCTAATGCTTCGCTATCGCTACTAGTTAATATATAACATGGCGCGTATCAACTCCACGTGCAGAAGGTTGTCAAGCGAACCATCGTGACACAAATATGCTACCCTAGATACACGGGCACCTAGGAAATCCCCGCAGCTCGTTCTCAGGCAGAACACAAAGTATTCTGCATGCCTAAGCTGAGAACTGGCCACGTTGAATCATTGCTATAGAACAGTCAGCGTCTAATGGTAATTCGTCTCGTAGGCAAAAGAACAGGCGGTGTTCAACTCGCTGCAGGCAAGAGATCAGCCATGCTTCCGGGACTACCGTCTTGGTTTAGACACAAGATGTTGGTTCGAGGGAATAAATAGTGGTCATGTCAGTGGTGTGATTTGCGAAGCATTGGTGGTAATGACCAAACACATCACATACAAAGGAATGGTTCTTTGTTAGCTTTTACTACACTACCAGTTTCTCCCAAGACAACCTTTAACTACCTACCTACTAAGGTATGCAAGACAGGCAGTGTGGCTTATCGACACCCGCATTCCAGTGCAACCGTTTTCTTTGCATGAGAGTTATCTGGCTATTGTCGCGCATGATCCAATAGGGAACGGCATCATGACAATGTCAAGGCTTTGTATTGTTCTTGGCGAGCAGCAAACCACTCGCCAGTGAGAGTACTTAAAGCCACATTTGAACCAACAATTCCCAATAACTATAGTGCTTAGTGTATTCCGTGAAGTCACATGCCCAAATCTGTAGTTTCCCCTTGGCTTCGCGAACCTTCCAAATGGATGTATCGTCTGAGTCAGATAGAGTTTGAGGAAGATAAGGTAGACAAGGCATTTGAGTTCGGCACTTCAATCATTGCCGCGGATAGGGTCGGGACATAGTTTTCGCAAAGGAATCGTACAGCGGAACCAATAGACATAGACATAGACTAAAATGCGACTCGGAAATATTGGGGTAGGTAGACAGTTTGGGATACTTGATTACGAGGAGAAGGGCTAGTCGATCATAGAAGCGGGAAGCAAACGCGGGGAGTAAGATCGAGGAGCAGAGGCATGTCATTCATTGCTCGGAATGCCGAGGCCGAGTTGAAGAAGAGTTGATCGGGAATCGGGTACGGTAAGTGCGGAAATTTCATGGAAATGTTGGTAAATGGCGGCCGTGTTCGTTTTCGGGACCCCGCCGGCGTCGGCCGCGAGATCTCATGATAAAATAAGGCCGGCCGTTTCTTGGCCCGGGGTCCCGGCCTCGGTATCTGGATACATAGCACTAGCAGTACGCTTGTCATGGATGGATCGTAACCTTCGGAATCCCTGCCTCAAGTCCCGAATTTTGTGTATTTCTTCCGTCTTCTGGTAGATTTTCTTTTTCCTCTGAACTTGACGACACTCTCTACACTGCTCAGGAATCCCAACATTGTGCTTACTACTTTGCAATATACCTAAACCTGGAAACTTTGAGGAGCGATATTTTGGGGATTTACGAATCACGGGCTCCCACTGAACCCCTGCTCTAGAGTCCCAACAGCGAACGGTCCCCCAGTTTGGAAGGGTTCAATCCGATTCCTCCGACCGAGATAAAAAGCCCAACCGTGGTATTCCGCGGCGAGTACAGAGTAGCCACCTTTCACTCCCCAGTTCCCGAGCTGAAGTGTCCACTTGGAGTGGGAGCTGGTCTGCCTCATAACTTACTTCTACTTATCTACTTGCACGGGTGCTACTATTGTTACTTGCTTTATTCGACACGTCGTCGAACAAGGAAAGCTTGCGAGCAAGTGGCCAGAGTGTGTTTAGTGCTGATCCTTTGATGTAAGGCCGTCCCGCCAACAAACCCGCCTCGCACCATGAAGGATCCTAGGATCATGCATTTAATCTCCTAAAACTTTTTAGCGGGAATTCGTTACTGACAGCACATCCTTCTTTTCTAGACACTCAGCGCCACATCCCACTGTCCCTCTTCCCCCCCGCCTCCTTTCCGGCCGACAACCATTGGTGATAACGCAACTATTGGGATAAATCCACGAAACTCGGTCGAAATTGAGCAGATTCTACATCGTTACTGCCTTCATTGTTTGTGCTCGAACTTCGCCATATTTGATCACAAACTCGTACCAGCGCTCCAGTAGCCGTCATGGCTGAACTAGACACTCTGGACGTTATCGTCCTCGGCGTCATTTTCCTCGGAACGGTCGCATACTTCACAAAGGGAAAGCTATGGGGTGTTACTAAGGACCCTTATGCCAATGGCTTCGCTGCTGGCGGCGCTGCTAAGCCTGGCCGCACGAGAAACATCGTTGAAGCTATGGAGGAATCTGGCAAGAACTGCGTCATCTTCTATGGTTCTCAGACAGGTACCGCTGAAGACTATGCCTCCCGCCTCGCCAAGGAGGGTAAGAGTCGATTCGGACTCAATACCATGATTGCCGATCTTGAAGACTACGATTTCGATAACCTGGATACTGTTCCTAACGACAACGTTGTCATGTTTGTCCTCGCAACTTACGGTGAAGGCGAGCCTACCGATAATGCAGTCGATTTCTACGAGTTCATCACCGGCGAGGACGCTACCTTCAACGAGGGCAACGATCCCCCTCTGGGCAACCTCAACTATGTCGCTTTCGGCCTCGGAAATAACACCTATGAACACTACAACTCCATGGTCCGCAACGTTAACAAGGCTCTTGAGAAGCTTGGTGCTCACCGCATCGGCGAAGCTGGTGAAGGTGACGATGGCGCTGGTACCATGGAAGAGGACTTCTTGGCCTGGAAGGACCCCATGTGGGAGTCTCTTGCTAAGAAGATGGGACTGGAAGAGCGTGAAGCCGTCTACGAGCCTATCTTTGCCATCAACGAGCGTGACGACCTGACTCCCGAAGCCAATGAGGTCTATCTCGGTGAGCCTAATAAGCTGCATCTCGAAGGCACTGCCAAGGGTCCCTTCAACTCTCATAACCCCTACATTGCCCCTATTGCCGAGTCTTACGAGCTCTTTTCTGCCAAGGACAGGAATTGCCTTCACATGGAAGTCGACATCAGCGGTTCTAACCTCAAATACGAAACTGGTGATCACATTGCTATCTGGCCCACTAATCCTGGCGAGGAGGTCAACCGTTTCTTGGATATTCTCGATCTCTCTGGCAAGCAGCACACCGTCATTACCGTCAAGGCTCTTGAGCCTACCGCCAAGGTTCCCTTCCCTAATCCTACGACTTACGATGCCATTCTACGATACCACCTTGAGATCTGCGCTCCTGTTTCTCGTCAATTCGTTTCTACTCTGGCTGCTTTCGCTCCCAACGACACTATCAAGGCTGAGATGAACCGTCTCGGTAGCGACAAGGATTACTTCCACGAGAAGACCGGCCCTCACTACTACAACATCGCTCGTTTCCTCTCCAGTGTCAGCAAGGGTGAGAAGTGGACCACAATTCCCTTCTCCGCCTTCATTGAGGGTCTCACCAAGCTCCAGCCCCGTTACTACTCCATCTCTTCCTCCTCTCTGGTTCAGCCCAAGAAGATCTCCATCACCGCCGTCGTCGAGTCTCAGCAAATCCCCGGCCGAGATGATCCTTTCCGCGGTGTCGCTACAAACTACCTCTTTGCCCTGAAGCAGAAGCAGAACGGCGACCCCAGCCCAACGCCCTTTGGTCAGACATACGAGCTTACAGGCCCCCGCAACAAATACGATGGTATCCACGTTCCCGTCCATGTTCGTCACTCCAACTTCAAGCTACCTTCGGATCCTGGCAAGCCTGTCATCATGATTGGCCCTGGTACTGGTGTCGCTCCTTTCCGTGGTTTCGTTCAGGAACGTGCCAAGTTGGCCCGCGATGGTGTTGAGGTTGGCAAGACTCTATTGTTCTTCGGTTGCCGAAAGCCTAGTGAAGACTTTATGTACGAGAAGGAATGGCAGGTAAGTCATTGACATCAGTCCAATTGCAAAGCCGTTTATTGACCAATTTCAGGAATACAAGGAGGCTCTTGGCGACAAGTTCGAGATGATTACCGCATTTTCTCGAGAGAGCTCCAAGAAAGTTTATGTTCAGCACCGACTGAAGGAGCGCGCACAGGAGGTCAGCGACCTGCTCTCCCAGAAGGCCTACTTCTATGTTTGTGGTGATGCTGCAAACATGGCTCGCGAGGTCAATACTGTTCTGGCGCAAATCATTGCCGAGGGACGTGGAGTGTCCGAGGCTAAGGGTGAGGAGATTGTGAAGAACATGAGATCAGCCAACCAATACCAAGTACGTGATGGCTACATGCGGCTTCCCCCACATCTCATCGGAAAGCGTTTACTGACTGAGTGGCTCGTAGGAGGATGTTTGGTCATAAAAAAAAGGCTCAGTGGTATGACGCATTTGGGTTTATTGACGATGACTTGTCAGGTTTCAGTGGCTGGCGTTCTGCTCTACTACTATCTATACACAGTGGTGGTGGGTTTCGACGAACGTACTCGGAGTAGACTTGGGACTTGTACTGCGGTTATAGAACGGGTGGTGTTGGGATTGACTGGTATATATGCGATAAATGGGTCGTGGCATATACACTGTTGTAATTACATGTCACATATTGAGAGAACGCCAGTCACCTGTTTTTGTTGCCAATGCGCCTTCTACTTAACTGGGTCCGGGTACCCAAGCAGAAGTAAGTTACGGAAACACTGATGATTTTCTTGTGCAGCCTACCTGTTTGAGCTTTTAGGACAACGGGATGTGTGCATGTCACGCCATGATACCAACCGGTGGCCAGAGAGCTTACCCTGCACCTGTCTAGATAACAAGAGTTTTTTTTCTACCTAAGGACTATGATTGTTAGAATTGGCGGCTCAAATCCTTGATGTACAAGATTAAACGGAATTCGCTATGATATATGTGGTTTACTGTCTCGAGTTCTCGTCTGCAGATATGGTGTTCAAGGCTAGGCTTTCTGTTGAAGTACATATATCTCAACAGTCTCTAGGCTAATATCGCTTTTTGTAGTTTCGACACTTTCCCACCATACACGTTTCACACACTCTACGAACGTAAGGCCGGCGGCTGTGGCTGGGCCGTGCTGGACTAAGAGAGAGACAGGGGGGAGAAAAAAACAAAGATGCCTTAGAACGTCAAGCGATCAAGTGACTGCTAAATGTACAAAGCGCCAGCCAATCCGAGTGTAAGTCATGGAAGCACTGGTGGTGCTATTCGACGTACAGACAAAGACAACGATGAATTACATTTCAAGCTCGACGCCAAAGACCACTCGCAGCAAACTGAAAATAAGACATGGAAGCCAGGGGCTAAGACCAGTGTTTGAAGATTCAAGTACTACCTACCTAGGTGCATCAACGAACATGGAAGTTAAGGAGCCATGCGTGCAATGGTGTTTGTGAGTAATTGAACTCCCAAAACTCCTGCTTCAAAGGGCATCTACTCCAGTTGATCACTCAAATAGTAACTCCGTCAGCCCCAAATACACCTATACTGTAGCAGACTATGGGTGTAAGCTAAGAAGGTAATATGAGTTCGTACCTCAATTAGCATGGACAAGTGTTTGCTAGTACCGAGCGCATCTGGAGAAGGAGACGTACGAGGGATGAAGCACGGTGAGATACTTGCCAGAGGGGGGCAACGGATTTAATCTCAAGAGACGAGGACTATCATGTTCAGCTATTCCCATCTCACCAGAGAAAAATTGAAATATCATAATGTCATAGTGGCTGCAAAGCTCAATACTCCCATCTGCTACATTCTTCTGGATGTCACTTCCTTTTTGATGCTTCCCGTCTTGTTGCCATGTTTAGTACAATCACAACACTTACTTCCCAGGTCATTAGTTTCCTCGATCCTTCCTATCTCATAACTACCTAGGTACTAAATGAGCAAGGCAGGTAGGTCTGAGGTCATCTTCGCGCGTCAGAACTGCCATACCTCAAGGAGCATCGTCTTTGGGGAATGCGCGTATACTTTGGGTCGCTCTTGTGCCCCTTCCTTCTTTAAACCACCGAGCTGGACGATATCAAGAAACCTAAACCACAACTCCTTCCCTTCTGTTGCGGCGGCAGTTGTCCCGGGCTTCATCTTGCAGCTCCTGCTGATTCTTGTCAGTTCCTGCCAGCCGCAGAGTTTCCTTCCCTGGGCAATGATGCCAATTCCAGATCATTTTCGCGGGGCGATTGTTCTCAGTTTCTATTCACAACAAACAGATATTCTATTGTCTTCTTCCATCTCACTTTCTCATCAGAATCTCTTCATTGTCAGGATGTTTTTGGTTGTGCAACACCTGCTATTCATCTTTTTGGCATTAATTCAAGCATCATTCTTGCCTACTAATTCAACAATACTGCATCCTTCCTCCTGCAGCAGTGCTTCTTTCCGGCATTTTACTTTTGTGAATTCTTAGCTAGGTAGGTGCTCGTGGCGGATCTATATCTTCTTCCTCATCTCTCATCTCCTTTCTCTCTTCCTTTTCATCTTCCTCACAACATCCTCTCTGATCCTTCAATCTCCTTCGTTCCCATCTTGCACGGTATCGTGGACTATCTTACTTACTTTCACTTCATCTCAGTCTTGGTACCCAGAGTTCGTCATCATCGGCTTTTTCCAGCCTGCTTTGTTCATCAGGTGCTTGACCATCAACTAGGCGCTTGAGGTATGTTTGGTCTTCCACTTCCTGGCATCAGGTCTTCTCTCTTGCCCCATCATACTCCCATCGTTCCTTGTATCAGCATGTCATCAAGATACTCACATATCGTTCAAGCTTTGCTCTGATCGGCACCACATGTCCTTTTCTTATCCGTCCCGCTCTTCCCATGTTGATTGTGGACTCGACTGTTTAACTGACAACATTTCACTATAGCTAGATTTTCGCACATCCACGATTATTCGCATCTTGCACTGCTTTGCAACCGATCTGTTGCTTGTGAGGTAAGAAAAGTTCTTTCGCTCATACTTGCCACACATCTACTTCACATTGGGTGACCTGCATCTCACTGATCTTGACAACTGGAGTTTTCATCCCTTGTCATATCGGAGCTGACTAGTATACAACCGTCAGATATCTCAATCGTACATCTTCATTCAACGACAATCATGGAACAGAACACGGCTACGGCACCTTTTCTCTGCAACCATTCCGATCGACGACCTCAGCATCTCGCTATACCTGGGTCTGCTGACCACAACGCTTTGTTGAGCCAATTCCATGGTTTGAGCCTTACTGGAATGAGCATGTCTGCCTCTCAGGCTGCATCTGTTCCTATGCAAACTCCTTACATGGTCGCCCCTGATGGGCTCATCCTTGCCCCCATGCAGGGTGCTCAGTCTCTGGCTATGAATCATCCAAACGAGCCAAACTATTCTGGCTATCAGATGAACGCAGGCTACGCCGGCCCATACGCCATCCCCGGATCTCTTATGCCTTTCACCCCAGCCCGTGCCAATACTGGTAATCCTCGTGCTGACCGAACCCAGTCAGAGGTTCCTGGTCTGGAGAATCGTCGTGGCTCTTACTCAACTACTGAATCTGCCCCTGCTACTCCCTTCTACGGAAGCTGGCCTCCTCGCGAGCATGGTCCCCGTGTCCACAGCGAGCGATCAGCCTACACCACACCATCACCTCACCAGCTCATGGTTCCTCACCACGCTGAGACTGCCAACAAGCCAAAGCCCTCTCCAGTCTCGGAACGTGTGCTAGACGAGCTCTTGGCAAAGAATCCCCGTATTCCTGCTGCAGTGCCCGCAGTCTTTACGCCTGCAGGTCACATGAAGAGTCTTGAACAGAGTCTCGAGAACCGCATCCCTGGCAATCGCAATGTCTACATTCGTGGTCTTCATCCCACCACCGACGATGAGTTGCTGTTCCACTACGCTGCTCGATTTGGTAATGTCGAAACTTCGAAGGCAATCATCGATACTGCAACTGGTGCCTGTAAGGGGTAAGTGTTTGTGTCAACCGCAGACATTGAGAAAGCTGACCATGACAAGATTTGGTTTTGCCAAATTCTACGATGTCTCAGAGTCCGAGATGTGCATCCGCGGATTCCATCGCCTTGGGTACGAAGTTGGTTTTGCTCGGGTTTGTCTCCACTGACACACAAATGAATGATAAGTATGAAACTAACGCGCCAAAAGGAGTCTTTTAACTCTCGCCTCAAGGCTGAGGGTGATGAACTGTCAACGAACCTCTACATATCTAACCTACCCAAGTCCTTGACTGAAGTGGTAAGTTTGACTGGAGTATATCGGCTGATCACAAGGTCACTAACCCGCTCAAGGAACTCGGTGTTATCTTCCGGGGCTACACTATCTTGTCTAGCAAGATCCTTCGGGACAGTATGGGCAACAGCCGTGGTGTTGGATTCGCTCGGTATGTCGGTAGAACATCAGGGGATTGGGAGCTTGCTAACCATGCCACAGTTTCGAGAACCGAGACGTCTGCGATGATGTGATTGAGAAGTTTCATGGCAAGCCTGTTGGTGAGGAAGGTCTTCTCATGAACATCCGATACGCCGACACCCCAGCACAGAAGGAACTCAAGCGTGTCACAGCCGAACGCCGCCAGTTCCGCACCAACGAGTACAATATTGGGGCCTACGGTACTCCTCTCGTCGGCTATGGAGGTTCCATGTTCCCCCACCACGCACAGAACCGACGAGCGGCGATTCCCATTACTCGCCCGTGAGTTTAAACGCATTTGATTTTCGCACTGATGCTGACGATTTTCTAGTCCCGTGTCTCCAGAACTGACTGCTTCCGATGCCAACGAGGTAGACCGACGTGTAGGACCTCAGCGTCAATCCACTGGGTATGAAGCGAGGTTGACAGGTCGTGACTTTGTGAGGTTTGTCTAACCTTGCAAACAGAACGGTCCCGATCCTGCCTGCCGACGAAGCAATCGCCACGCCTACCTCATCCGAGTGCGGTGAGAACACGACCGTTCACGCCGAGACCGTTGTCGTCGGTACCAATCTTGACACATCTCCTTCTATCAAGAAGGAAATCAAGAAGGATGCCTAAGTTCTCAGTCCTATCGACTATTGCTACTGATTTCACCTGGTCGGCCATGGCCACATTTGTGCTTTCCCCCAACATCTTTTTCTGGTTTTGGAGCGTCTGGCTCGGACATCGAGACATGAGCAATCCTGGGACATCTCATGACCAAAGTAGATGTTACACTCGACGATTTCATGCCATGAGCTTTTGTAGCTTAGATTCAGGGGCATAGATGCCACTATCAGACGGAGGCGTTTAGAGCAAATCTCCATTAATGTCATATAATCCTTCAATTCTTCGCTGAAGCGGTGAACTCATCGTCTTGATGTGTGGTAATAGTCGTCTGTGCGTTTCGTAAAAACATGGGTATCATTGCATCATATCTAAACTGCCAATCTTGACATGCTCTCCTCAACAGGATCGTCCTTGGAATTCAATACATCATCGCCAAGCAGACCACCGGATGTTTGGAAATCTTTGGGGTCTTCCGACTCGCCCTCATCCTCATCTTCGCCGTCCTCATCATCCTCATCGTCCTCACCTTCGCTTTGTTGAGTAGTTTCATCTACCTTTTCCTTGATAGCAGCCTCGAGATCTTTTAACATCTTCTTTGTGAAACCAGAAGCTTCAACTGTAGCATCTAGTCTTTTGAGGCCCTCCTTGGCCATTGCTTTCTTTGCGTGTTTGAAGAAAGGACCAGGCTCTGTTGGCACGAAATGAAATCTGCGTTCGAAAAAGCGTTTAACACAGTTGACGTCCCGATCGAAATACATTTCGGCGTTTTGATGCTCCATGGAAACCATCTGAGGGAAATCGATTACGACCGGCTCAAGTGTCAGGGTCTCCTCGCCTTCTTCCGATTTTGTTCTGTTCTCCTTGATCAAGATATTGAATTCATTGAAATCGCCATGAATCAGTCCATGCTTGGCAAGTCGTAGTATGAGCGCAATTAGATCACCGTACAGGGATGCTGGGTCAGGGACCTCGGCGATCTGTCGAAGAGGAAATGCGTCTATTAATGACATGACGATTGTGTGGCGAGATTGTGCAAAAGGTTCAGGGACAGGGAAGCCTTCTTCGCGTAGAGCCTTCATGAAAGCAAATTCTTTCATGGCTGCCAGCCTGGAGAGATACATCCACGATCCGGATTGTCGCTTTTTGAGGTAGTCTCGGTTCGATTTAACGGATCGGAAAGAGATACGGCCGAGTCGATGAATCTTGAGAATTCTCTGCGTGCCGGTGTGGTCTGCCACGATCATGATATCACTTTCTTTACCCACACCGACACGATCTCCTACACTGTAAATATCGTTTCGCTTGGCATAGGTGTGGAGGGCGAGGTAGTCGAGACCACCATATGTGAGTCGATAACCGTCGTACTTTGCTTCCTTGACACGCGCAATAAGGCCGACCTTCGCAAGGGCTGAGATGCTTCTATGAACGCTACCAGCACCGCCACGGAGGCGCGCAAGTTTCTCAATCAAAGATGTGGGTACGAGTTCGTGGTTTTTGCTTCCCATCTCGGCCTATAGATTTGGTGTAAGTCCCATGAATTTTGCAGCCATGATAACCAGGATGTGTACTTACAGCAGTCAAAACTCGCCAATCCTCATTGGTGAGGTAGCGCATGGCTTTTGTGTCTAATTTCATGATGAGGTAGTTTCTGTCTGTTTCTCGTATATGTGTCCTGGTTTTCTCTCCTCAGGATTTTGTTGTTCAATCGACTTTTTCCGTTGGTTGATGTTGGAGGGGTTGTTTCTTTGAATGGTGGGGTTAATTTTTCTTGGTGTAGAGAGATCTTATCGCTTACAACCTTGACTGCCGCTTTGACCTGGATGACAGGTATGTGGGTCGTTGGAGGCGGAAACACGTGATGAGACTGGGGCCAGGCGGCAGCGCCTCGCGTAACCCAGCAGAGCTACCTACAGCAAAGCATTGAGCTTAGCCAAGCAGCCCTCTATCACCTTCCAACTACGACGACCACGACTCCATCGCTAATTGATTTTCCGCGCTGTGATCACTGACGATACAGCTCAAACACGTATAGAGCATTATATCCCGACTTCTTTTTACCCTTTCAATTTATTCAGTAAAGCACTGCCAAGCACCCAACCCGTCGACGTCAACATGGCTCAAGACAGCGAAGTGCCCAAGGCGGCCGACAAGGGCAAGGGCAAGGCCGTCGACGATGCCAAGAAGGACAAACAACAATCAAATGGAAAGAAGGAGGACGAGAAGATCGAAAGTATGGGAACCCCCGTTTCATGCGACAAAGATGTACTGACCAGGGTTCAGCCGCTGAGGAAGAGCTCAATGAGGAAGATCAACAACTCAAGAACGAGCTCGACATGATGGTCGAGCGCTTGACTGTAAGCCACTAGACGAGATTTGCGACCTGGGTCATTCTAAGCATTTGTATAGGAGTCGAACACGGAGCTCTATAAGCCCGCCTTGGAAGCAATGAAGACCTCGATAAAGACATCGACGTCATCCATGACAGCAGTTCCAAAGCCCCTGAAATTCCTACGACCACACTACGAGACTTTGACGAAGCTTTACGAACAATGGCCTCAGACCGAAGACAAGACCTCGCTGGCTGATGTCCTCTCCGTCATTGGCATGACGTTCTCAGACGAGGACAGACAAGACACACTTCATTACCGCCTTCTTGCTCCTACATCCGACATCAGCTCATGGGGCCACGAGTATACCAGACATCTTGCTCTGGAGATCGGAGAGGTGTATATCAAGCGAATCAATAACGAGGAGCAGACCAAGGACTTGATCGATCTCGCGCTTGTCCTGATCCCTCTTTTCCTTAAGAGCAACGCTGAGGCTGACGCTGTGGATCTCATGAGCGAGCTTGAAATCATCGAGGAGATGCCTAAGTTTGTGGACGAAAACACATACGCTCGTGTGTGCCTGTATATGTCCTCCATGGTCAACCTCCTTACTTACCCTGACAACGAGACCTTCCTTAAGACGGCGCACGATATCTACATGGAATACAAGCAATTTGCGCAGGCCATTGTTCTTGCAATTCGACTACACGACATCGACCTTATTAGGGCTGACTTCGAGAAAGCTGAAGACCCTGCTCTCAAAAAGCAGCTTGCATTCCTTATTGGCCGTCAAAGAATAGCTCTTGATATTGAAGATGACTCGGACGAGAGCGACGCAATTTCGGAGTCGCTCGGTAACATTAAGTTATCAGAGCATTTCAAGGCCCTGGGCAAGGAGCTGAACATCCTTGAGCCTAAGTCCACTGAGGACATCTACAAGAGTCATCTTGAGAGCAGCCGCGTTGCGGGAATGACCAACTTGGACTCTGCCCGACATAACCTTGCAGCGGCATTTGTAAATGCCTTCGTCAACGCTGGATTCGGCAACGATAAGATGATGCTCGTTGACGGCGAGAAGGAGACATGGGTGTGGAAGACCAAAGCTGATGGCATGATGTCTACTGTCGCTTCCATGGGAACCCTCATGATGTGGGATACTGAGAACGGACTTGACAGGATCGACAAGTACACATATTCATCTGAGAACGAGATCTCGGCCGGTGCCATGCTCGCTATCGGAATTATGAATTCTGGCGTGAGAATGGACTCTGACCCTGCCATTGCTCTCTTGGCCGACAGCGAAAAGCTACACCATGCTGATCCTCTAATTCGAACAGCTTGTATCATGGGCCTGGGATTAGCATATGCTGGATCGAATAAGGAGGACATTCTTGAGCACCTTCTACCCATGATTTCAGACTCATCTTGCGATATGCAGATCTCCGCGATGGCTGCACTGTCTTGTGGCCTCATCTTTACTGGCTCTTCTCATCCCGAGATCAGCGAAGCTATTGTCACCACCCTAATGGACGACGACCGTAAGAGCCAACTGACTGATAAATGGACACGTTTCTTGGCTCTTGGCTTGGGTCTTCTCTTCTTTGGCCGACAAGAAGAGGTTGATGTCATTCTTGAAACCCTCAAAGCCATTGAGCATCCTATGGCCAAGTCTACCGCCGTGATGGCTGAGATCTGCGCCTGGGCTGGTACAGGTGCCGTGCTCAAGATCCAAGAGCTTTTGCATATCTGCAATGAGCACCAAGAGGAGACTGACGAGAAGAAGGGTGATGAGCTACTACAGGCATATGCTGTCATCGGTATTGCCCTTGTGGCTATGGGTGAAGATATTGGCCAAGAAATGGTTTTGCGACAATTTGGGCACCTTATGCACTACGGCGAAGCCAACATCCGCAAAGCTGTACCTCTTGCCATGGGTCTTATCAGCCCCAGCAACCCTCAAATGAAGGTCTACGATACTCTTTCAAGGTACAGCCACGACAACGATCCCGAGGTTGCTATCAACGCCATCTTTGCCATGGGTCTTTTGGGTGCTGGCACAAATAACGCCCGATTGGCTCAGTTATTGCGACAACTCGCCAGCTACTACCACCGTGATCAGGACGCCCTCTTCATGGTGCGAATTGCCCAGGGTCTCCTCCACATGGGTAAGGGAACCCTGACAATCAGCCCCTTCCACACAGACCGACAGGTTCTATCTCGCGTCTCGGCTGCCGGCCTGCTTGCTACCCTTGTCGCCATGATTGAGCCCAAGGAGTTTATTACCGGCCAGTCACACTACCTTCTTTACTTCCTCGTCACCGCTATGCACCCCCGCTTCCTTGTCACCCTGGACGAGAATCTCAAACCTCTCAAGGTAAATGTTCGCGTTGGCCAGGCCGTTGACGTCGTTGGCCAAGCTGGCCGTCCCAAGACTATTACTGGATGGCAAACTCAGAGCACACCGGTGGTGCTTGGATATGGTGAACGGGCAGAACTCGAAGATGAGGAGTACATCAGCCTTAACAGCACCCTTGAGGGCTTGGTGATCTTGCGGAAGGTAAGTTCGATTGCATACATGTCATTCGCTTCATGATACTAACATGTATAGAACCCCGAATGGGAAGCTGAGAAATAGACGGGTTCTAACTGGTTTGGGGCATTGTGCCGGTTATAAGGACATGCTTAATTACACTGTATTCTATGGTAATCTGCCGGAAGCGCAGCGAAGAAGGGGACGGGACCGAACATTCGATAGACGGGAGAACTAGGTTCCCAATTTTGAACTTGTTCATATCGTAAATGTACTATGCTTAGGTATCTGTATAGAACTGAGTCTGCCCATGCCATTCAGCGCTTCGCTGTGTAAAAATCACGTCGTCCTAATAACGCCCATAACCATCCGAGCGGTCTATCGTTGTGGCTTCCAGATAACGAATTTAGATCTATATGTAACGCCTTCCAACATCAGGGCCTTACCATGTTTTAGGTCCGAAATGCTCGCCCTCCGGAACGGTGTTGTATGAACAAGCTTGCCAGTCGCAACCCTCCTTGTACACCTCGGTGCCCCACCACTTGAGATTTTGCGCAAAACCAGGATAAATAAAACCAAAAAAGACAACCACAATACCAAAAGCAAGGCCAGAATCGAGAGCTGCACTCAGAGTCATGGTATACTTACTCCACCAAGCGTTATGGCGGTTTTTGATCAAGTAGTTGAAGACGTAACAAACGAGCACCCAGACAGAGAAGTTGAGACCTGTGGCAGGGGGAATCCAGGACATGGCGCCAAAAATGACGGGGAGATTGACCTTGCGCAGGATGCTGGAGCGATGACGTCGGCTGTAGAGCCACAAAGGAATCGGGAGCAGTGCACCTAGCGGAAAGAACCAGACTAGGGACCGATAGATGGCCTTCGGACCAAAGAATTCGTTGGGCCCGACAACTCCCCACAAGATGGAGCCGTTAAAGTGAACTCTGGCGATGGGACATGTGAAACCGTTTATCGCTTCAGAAGTGCAGATGCCCCTAATGTTGGCAAACATCCAGTTGAGCACACCGATCTGCGTCAAGGAGGAGACGAGAGTAGCAACGATCTGGACTAGAAAGAGAATTCGTGGGGGAATCTTCATGTAGTGGCCGAGCTTGAGATCGGATGCGAATTTGATACCCTGGGCTGATGAGATATAACCGTATGTGACAAAGACCATGTTGGCGATGGGACGGCCTGGGAAGACGACACCACAGATAAGCTGACAGATGAGGTAAATGCTACTGTGCTGGTTGGTCACAGCCATGATGATGCCATTGGGGATGAAGAAGAGGGCTCCGATAGCGAGGGCGAGCAAAAGACCGTACCAAGGCAAGTGGACAGGATAACTGACTTTGTTAGCAACTAGATCTCATGGAAAATCAAGCAAGGGCACCTACTATTCGACCACAAAGATTCCAATAGCGGTCATGGTGAGAAATGTTATCAGGTACCAGCTTAGGGGAGCATCCTTGTACCTCTTCATGAGCTTACTATGAATATCCTCGCGACTGATGATTCCATCAACATGCGACGCAGATGACATTCGCCTGCCAACTTCGTCTGTTGACTGGCGAGGCAGCGATCCAGGGGAGTCGGCCACGGGCTCGTACTTTGCTTGCCCATCCTCACGAGCCTCTTGCAGGGCTCGTTTCCAAGACCTCCAGATATCATGACCATGCCAACAAGCAGTATGCGTCAAAAGGGCAGATAGACCAGCGAACTGAACCCCGTAACTCAACACATATGTAATGGGCAAAAACACTCTGCTGTAGTTTTGGTACGCTTCGCGATCAAAGAGGAAATCGGGGGTAAGGATCTTACTGACGTCGTAAACCTTGCCAGTATTATCGAACACAGCCGCTGAGAGAATCGGCATATAAGAGGAGAATAGAACATTACTGTAGTAGAGGATAGGTGCGATGATCCACATCACCACAGCAAGACCCCCAATAACGTTCATGGCAGCCCAAAATGGGACCAGCAACGGCGAACCAACATATGTTACCTGCGCCCAGTCGAACGTTAACGGAAATAGTCCGAGCCCGGAAGAAACACCAAAGAGGTTGGCGATAACAACGTTCTTGGGGGCGAACCAGGTAATAACGTTGAAGTAGCTGAGCGCTGGCATAAGTAACCCAGGCAGAAAGTAGAAGAGGAACGATATGGTCCACACAATGTAAAAGAATTTCCACCGGCTGATGGTCCAGCCCCCTGCAGGTTTATTCTCTTGTTTGTGAAGTGTTGAAAACATGGCAGCCGACATAAGAGTTCCAGGCCAAATCATGCCGCTGGGTCGGACGAGGAAGCGGCGCGTCAAGCCTGCGAAACCATAACCGAGGATCTGCGTAGATATGGTGAGAAGGAGCTGATAAATGATAGGGGCTTCCTGGTTGTAGAATTGAGTTTGTTCAACGATAACGTCGGTTGCAAAAGCGAAGCCAAAGGCAACGTTGCTGCTAACATAGACGCACGTATGCTCCTTTTCGTTCCAACGACCTTGTGCCAGCCATCTCCTCACACGGGTGCGTTTTTTAACTTTATGTAAACTATGCGCATCGTCACTCACAGACGGTACCCGCACGCCGTCGACAAACTCTTCTTCAGGGTCGTAGGGCCGCTTCAACACGAAATCCCACAGATGTCCAAGAGGGTGGACAAGCAATAAAGCAATAACTGGAGTAATGGCAACACTAGGGTATCTTAATGAGAAGAACAAATTGGTCGAGGAGCCGAGGATGGCGAATAAAACGGAGAGACACCACATGCGCGGCGTGTTTATGGAAAGGGTGGTGTTATCGGTGGGCGGAACGGAAGCGCGGACAGCCTCGTGGGGGGAGTTTTCTAGGTATTCGGTATCTGAAGCAGCGGAAGAAGCGTCGTCCAGCAGTGCGCCATCCTCAGACCGGTCATCCTTCAAACTGTCCTCAAGAATACCAGGATGCGTAGGTTCGCCGAGACCCATGCGGCCTTCGAGACCAGAGACTAGGACAGCGCCATCAATTTCTTCCGACAATCTTGAGGAGGACTTTTTGCTGAGTCCAGAACGGTGCGAGGTCTCGCTGCGCATTGTATCGGCAACATGACGCAATTGGTGCGAGTCGGGATCCCAGCGATCACTGCCAGCGGGCGAGTTATTGCGACTGGGTGTTAGTGATACAGAACCATACGGAGCGGCGTCGGAGCGAGCGGCAGAGCGCAAGAAGGGCGTCTTCTTGGAAGCCATGTCTAGATCAGCGTTTGAAGATTGGGGAGTAGCATCTAGACTGTCGTCGGTGTTGATTTGTTCAAGCAACGGCAACACTGCATTTTGATGGCCAACGAGGGCTGGTGGGAGAGCAGATGCAGAAGCAGAAGCAGCTGGGGTAGCAGTTAATAATGGTAGAGGTAATATATCAGAGGCCGGAGCCTGGTACGGCAAGACATGGCCCTGGTCTTGGACTGGGTGTGAGGGTGAGACAGTCACAGTGGACCTGGTGGTGGAGGATGAGGACGAGGATGTTAGGGGCTGAAGGGCAACGTCCTGGCGCAGTGTCGGCGAGTCGTCAACAACCCTGTCTCGAACCCTCTGTGCCAGGGACGAGGACGCTGAAGACTTGCGGCTAAGGCTTTGTTTGCTGGAGGAGGAGATTGACGCCGAGGAAGAATTGATGGTGTATTTGCCCATGGCGGGGAGGGGCGTGTGTTGTACTGACAGGAAGGTATCGCGTATCGAGGCTATCAACTACCTAGGTAGGTACCTATCGCTTGACTAGGTAAAGAGACGAGGCAAAGCAGTAAGTAGCGGGGCAAGATCGATGGGCTCCAGCTATCATCGATCCGGTCTGGCGCAGTAGGTCTTTTTTAGGCACGGAGCTACAGAACAAAAGGTCCGTATGACAGGACATTACCAATGCCGTACTTGGAGAAAGATAGGGGTTGTAACGCTAGTCGGAACGGTTAGGAATGAACGAATTGAATTGAGCAGAGAATAATATAATAGACTAGAGGAAGAGGCAGCGAGTGATTGGCAAGAGACGGGAGAGACCAAAAAAAGCAAGGCCACGGGCGTTACGGGAATTGCTAGGTACCTGTATGTAGATAACTAGTACTAGGTAGAATACAGGTAGGTAGACTACTAACCTAACAGACAGACAGCCCTGTCTGTACATACCTAGCCCGGCCTACAAACGGAAAATACGCGTGGAGAGCCTAAGGGTGCTCAGTGGGTGGCTGGGATAAGGTGGATGACAAGGGAGTCGGTGACGGGATGACGCATTGTAGCAAGTAACTATCTGCACTCTAGATGGGGCGTTCGTTTTATTCAAGTCCAAGCTACCTAGTAATCAATATATTCTAGAGAGAAGAGTTATTCATGTATATTGGCGGTCAAGAGTTAAAAAGGTAGAAGCACATACATTTCGAGCCATCATTCTAACTACTAGACTAGATAGTATGCAATTGTTGCAGGTACCTGGGAAGGTGTGCGGGCATGAAGAAATGAAGACCATCCAATGGATTGGATCGCAATTCGCGATTATTTGGGGGAGGCTGTCGAAGCCAAGTGCCATTTCACAGGGCCATTGACTCACTGCTGAATCATCCCATGGGCCATGACCAAAACGAGAAACACACCGGGCATCCTTGGCCCTGTCTTTCACTAACATCTCAGTTATATCCGTACATGCAGCAAGTATTTGGCTTGGACCCTACCACGAACAAGAGTCATGATGTTTGGGTAGCCGTGTAGCAGCTCGATGTCACTATATCGTTCGTAGGTGAAGGTATTCACTATCGTACAATTCTCATTCCTATACAACTTTAACTCATGTCCTCGTCCCCAAAACGCACTGAGCGCTGCATCTCAACGATGACCGGCAACGAACAAGCGGGCCGAAGAATCCCTGGTCAACCCCATCTCGGCTACCTGTATACAGGGAAGGGGGACAAGATTTGCTAATGAAAGATGATCTGATTAGATATCAGTGGACGCAATTCAAGATGTCCCTGTTGGCTTTTGGCTTTCGGCTCTTTCGCCTGCTCTAGACCAGACCCTCAGTGTGTCTCTACAGCTTACTTTTTGTCTTGGTTGAGAAAACGCTGATCTAGCCTTTTTGGAAGCTGTTCCTGATTCAATCTCAGTACAGCAAAGATCTTCCGCTGATGAGCAAAACTTCCAAGGATTAACCTTTGGCATCGCGGTACGGGTTTGGAGTTTAATTTCTCCTCTTCGAGACCCCGACCCATGTTCAAACTCATCACAATGCCTGAGACATACTTGGGTATGGGTATGGGCTCGGATTTTCATCCCAACTTTTGAGCAATGAAACGCGTTGTATTGCAAATGGTTAGTGTTTCCTGGTTCATGCTCGAGAAAGGCACGGACGTTTTTATCCATGGCCTAGACCCTGCTCGAGAGACCCTGTAGAGCAGAAGAATTTCTCTACCAATACGATATCTGGCAATTCAAACAATTCGATATTGACTATAAACTTGAACCAAATGAAACCTTTTACCCCTACCTAGGCTCACCCCCAAGGGATTTGTTGTACGTAAAAATACCGACAATTGTCGTAATGTTGTATCTGGAAGCAAATACGGAGAAAGCAGCTACACTATCTTGGCGACGAACAAACTGTGGGATACATTGCGATAGCATTCTTCCCCTGGCATCTTACCAAGTGATCAATTGACACTGGTTGACCTTTCATGTGACGTCGGTGTTCCCATCTGAACGAGACTCTGGCTCATTGTTGGCTGCCTGATAACTTTGACATTCTTTCACGACATCCGCCTTTATCGAATAAAATAATGAACAAAGAAGCCTAGTCTCATGTCAGTTGCCTCGGGCTTCACCGCCAACGTCTGCGGTGGCTTCTTAGATAGACGTCGCCGGCGCCGGGCCCGGGCACATGATGGAGAGCCAAAGAACTGAAATGACGCCAGAGACCGAATTTGGGTTCGGCACGTATCCGCTCTGTCGGTGCCAACCAAGAGCGCAGCTTTCCAACTGCTTATTAGCGTAACTTGTACTGCCGTCGGACCCCTTCCACGGAACAAGTTAAACATCAGCTAGAAACACTCTTTCTCACCAACAGGGACCAATATCAATCCATCACCTCGGTACATCAAGTCTTGTCAGCCTGACCATGGCTATGGCGTCATCGCTTCCTGCTGCTAAACAGCAGTTGAGGAAGCTTGTGAAGCAAAAACTCTCCACGATATCACAGGACTCTATCACTACCCAGAGTATGATTACCAAATAACCAACCACTCGTTCATTCATTCACAATGTCAGTGTTTTTTGTAAAATAAATCCCCTAACTTAAGTCACACAGGCCGTTGTATCTTTGAGTCTCTGAAAGAGCTTCAGCCTTACAAGGATGCTAGACGCATCAGCATCTACCTGGCCATGCCTACCGCCGAGGTCCAAACAGATGCCATTGTTCGTCATGCACTGAGTGCCGGCAAGCAAGTTTTTGTCCCCTACCTTCACAAGTCGCCCTTCCAAACACCGGATACTCCATCACGCGTGATGGATATGGTCCATCTGGAAAACATACAGGACTACGAAAGCCTGAAGCTGGACAAGTGGGGGATCCCAAGCGTGGATCCAGCCACTGCTGATGCAAGGAAACGTATACTAGGTGACTCTGATGTTCAGACTTCTTCTGACCCTGCCATTCTCGACTTCATTGTCGTCCCTGGCGTCGCCTTCGACTTTGATGAATCAGGGTCTATTCGGCGTCTTGGTCACGGAAAGGGTTTTTATGACTTCTTTATCAACAGATACATGGCCAAACTCGAGTCAAAGGGCATCGCTCAGCAAAATCCGCTGCACTTATATGGTCTGGCTTTAAAGGAACAGATGGTCCCTGCGACATCGGAGCACCAGATTCCAACAGATACTCATGACCGTAGACTCAACGGCCTCATTATCGGTGACGGTGATATCAAGCACGGTGTCCACGAAGCATCTACTTCGCGATATCCATTCCAAGACCTTTAGTACAAGACCCCAATTACCTAACTATATACCTGCCTAGATAAATATAGGTAATTTTGGAATAAAAAGTCTGAGACATGAATAGACACGTGACAGACAGTGGCATAATTTGTTTTGTCCTTGTCACAAAATTCTTTGATGTTTGTGAATCATAGGTACTTGGCTACTAACTTTAAAAGATTGGCTTTTGTCCGAACAAAATCTCATCTACTACACCTATAGACTAGATAGTGAAGTATTCAGGCCATCACCTGAAAGTCATTGATTATCAAGAAATCAGGTCCTTTATGACGCGTGAAGGTATCGTCGGCTAATCTGCGGCCACCAGGTTGCCCCGCCATGGCTGGCAACGTCTGGCTGGCTTGCTGAGTTGGGTGGGCTTTGTGTATTTTACTTCTGATTGACTCTAGCCTCGAGACATCATTTATCCCACCTTGAACTTTGGCCTGATCGTTGAAATAACTCCTCTCTAACGTTCTGGGGTCCTCTTTTTCCTCTTTCCCACAACCTCACTTCGTTTCTTCCCTTCTTTCTCAACTGGTGCTCTCAGCCAGTCTTTCCGCCAACCTCTACGCTTGCGACTCCTAGTAACACCCGTCGACGCCTAGCTGTGCCCCCCTTTGTATGCGCCGCAACCACCACGGTCCATCGTGCGCACCATAGTCAACTTATCCGAACGTATACTCCTGCACCTTTTGTCTGCCGCTTAATACGTAATGGCTACGAACGGAGCCCAGGAGGCCTTTGCGCCGCCCGATGTGCTGGCTGCTGTCATGACCATGAGGAGCGGGGAGCAAGACGCAAAGAAGCATGCTCACGAATACTTGGAGAGATTTCAGAAATCGGTGGGTTACTGAAACTTTGCAACTTTCTCGCCAGCTCGCTAATGTTTGAAATATGCAGAAGGACTCATGGGCCACTATAATAGGTATCCTGCAGTCAGATGCTGAGCCAGAGGCTACTCTCTTTGCTGCCATCACCCTCCGTGGAAAGGTTTGATGCTCGTGAAAACTCCTTGTGGCTTCTCGTCACTAACTTTTATAGATAACATACGACCTATCTACCCAAGTCCCCGCTAGCGAATTGCCCGCCCTCCGAACCCAGATCCTCCTGCTTCTAAAGCATTTCGCCCCAGGACCTAAGCCTATCCGCGTCCAGCTCTGTGTATGCCTGGCCATTCTCGCCATTCAGATGAAGGAGTGGAACGATGTGCTGTCCTCTGTTGTTCAGTCACTCAGCGACAGCCCCGAGAGCCACGCCTGTATTCTGGATTTCCTGCGGGTTCTTCCCGAAGAAGTTACCGAAGGTCGAAAGATCACCTTGTCTGTATGTGGATCGCGCAACTATAGATCGGAAACACGCTTCTTTCAAGATTGTCGAATCCGGTCGACCTCAGCACCAGTTCAAGTCTAATTGTTGGAATTAGGAAGAAGACCTTGCTATGCGAACGCAAGCTCTATTGGCAGACAACGCGGGCCAGGTTGTCCAACTGCTCATCAACTACTCTCAGTCTTCACGTAAGTTGTTTTGGATATTTGCACCCACAAACTACTGACATCAACTACAGCTGCTGCTGCTCAGAACCCTCAGTTGATGGAGTGCATTACATCTTGGCTTCGAGAGGTCCCAGTCGGCGACGTTGTCAAGTCGCCTCTCATGGATATCGTCTTCAACGGCACGACGAGCGATAACTGCAGCCAGGAGGCCTCAGAGTGTCTTTGCACCATGCTCCGAGAGACCAGCGACGTAGACGAGAGTCAAGAGATTATCGAAATGCTATTCCCTCGAATTATCTCACTCAAGCCGCAAATCGCAAAGGCAGCTGATGAGGAGGACACTGACACACTCAAGTCCTTGACCAAAGTGTTTGCAACAGCCGCGGAAAGCTGGGTTGTTGGGATCGCACGTCAGCCCGCACACTTCCGGCCTCTGGTTGATGCAATTTTGGAGTGCGCCCTGAGAGATAGAGAGCGGGAAGTTATCGAGCATACCTTTACCTTCTGGTATGAGCTCAAGCTCTACATCGTGCTCGATATCTACATACAGGGCCGACTTGAGCTGGTCGACGTCTACTCGAAGCTGGTTGATGTTCTCCTTAAGCACCTCGAATATCCCAAGCCGGAATCGGGTAACGAAAACGACCTGTTTGATGGCGACCGAGAGCAGGAGGAGAAGTTTAGAGAGTTCCGACACCACATGGGCGATACGCTCAAGGATTGCTGCGAGGTGATGGGTGTCACAGATTGTCTGACCAAGGTTCTCCAATCCATACAATTATGGATGTCCAAGTATGCCAACCAGGTGACCGACACAACAGTTCCTCACTGGCAGGAGCTGGAGGCACCTCTTTTTGCTATGCGTGCTCTAGGACGTATGGTCGACAAGGACGAGAGCATTGTCTTGCCCCAGCTCATGCCTCTTCTCGTGCAGATGCCCAGCCATGAGAAACTTCGTTTCGCAACCATCATGGTTCTTGGCCGTTACACAGAATGGACAGCCGCGCACCCCGAATATCTTCAGCCTCAATTCAACTACATCGTCACATCATTCCAGTCAGATTCCAAAGAGATCATCCGTGGTGCTGCTCTGGCCATCAAGTACTTCTGCACAGATTGCAAGCATCTCCTGAGCGATCAGGTGCTGCAGCTTCAGGAATTCTATGATCAAGTTCTAGACAAGCTTCCCGACCTTAGCAAAGAGGAGATCACAGAGGGCGTTGCCAACGTTGTGGCTTGTCAACCTACGGAGGAGGTTTACCGTCTGCTCAAGGTTTACTGCGACCCATTGATCCAGCGATTGATGACAAAGGCCAACGTTGCCACTGACGAGGAGGGCAAGCTGGCTCTCGCAGGTAAGCATGTCAACCACAATCAAAACTGCTAAGCAGCTAACCCTTGTTTAGATCATCTGCAACTCATCACCATATTTGTTCAGCATGTTGTGCCTCCTGTCAACCCAGGTCAGGAGAACCCTGCTGTCAAATACTGGCAAGAGGTTTTCCCTATCCTGTCTACCGTACTGGATAACTTCCTGAGCTTTACGCCTATCTGTGAGCGTGTATGTAGGTGCTGGCGCAACATGGTCATTTCTCACCGCACAGCCATGGCCCCATTACTCCCCGAGATGGCGAACAAACTTGCCGGCGGTTTCAACAACTCCAGAGAAGGTTGCTTCCTGTGGGTAACTTCGGCAATCCTGCGCGAGTTTTCCGAGGCTCGCGAGCATGTTGATCAAGCTACCACCGAAAACATCTACACCTTCTTTGAGGCGCAGACGACAACCTTCCTTCGAGTCATGACGGAACTGCAACCTAAGGAACTTCCTGATGTTATTGACGACTTCTTCCGCCTCCTGATTGACGCTCTTCTTTACTACCCCCAAAAGCTCATTCCCTCTCATCTGCTACGGTCAATCTTCGAAGCATCTATCTATGCTCTGACCCTTGAGCAGCGAGACCCCCTTTCCTCAACATTGCACTTCCTCCGTGACCTACTCTCTTATGGCGGCGACAACCCTGCTACTAGCGATGGCCTTCCTGAGGCCGTGGCATCTGAGATGAAGAACATTGTTAAGGGATTGCTGCAGACCCTCGGCGAGAACTTGGTCAAGCAAATCATGGCGGGGATGATGATTACTTTCCCTCGCGATTGCTTCGCCGACGGCAGTGGTGTTCTACTGGCCTGCTTCGAGCTAGTCCCACTTGAGACTCACCAGTGGGTGTCCCGCACAATAGAACTTTTACCTGAGGGAACCGTCTCCCCAACTGAGGCCAACCGATTCTTGCTCAAGACCAAGGAGAAGCTTCAGTCGGGAGATCCCAGTGCTATGAAGAACGTGCGTGCCATTCTGCAAGATTTCACCAACACATACAGGCGACGAAACGTAGCTCCTCGCGATGGTCTTGGCCAGCTTGAGGCTACGCGCTTCCAATTCTCTGGATGAGTAAGGATATAAATTGATGACAGGGAAAGGGAAATTTGATTTTGAGGACAGATATCTAGATGGGCGCCAGTTCTCTCTCGCCTACCTAGATGCTATCTGGCTGGTCTAGAAGGACAGGGAGGACTGTTGGGAAATTGCAGGGGTCACTAGACATGTAGGTACAATGGGGATGATCGAGGATACTAATTGAGCGTTTCTTTGATGGGAATTATGGGACGGACATTTTGGAATGCATAGCGAACACTGGCTTGCAAGAGAAGCAAGTAACGACGATAAGGGCGCCTGGAGAGAGGAAGGGGGTTATTGCCTAGAACGCTGAAGTGCGATGTGAAGATTATGTGTAGATATAAAAGTAAACCTTTTCACGATACCCTAAGTAACTGCGTCTCGACTTTTTAGTTGATGCACTTACAACAACTTATGTTCATCGTCCAAAGTATTATGTCCAGGTCATATCAACACCACTTCGACGCTCCAGCATAATAGGAAATGGATGAGATTAAAGAAAGAGCTCTGGCCAGGCTACTGAGGTGAATACAAGTCTTAACAAAGGACAGGATTTGGCGTCCTCTTTTGAGAATGGTGCGGACATCTCAAAACAGTTGAAAGGTCACAATGGCGAGTCTCGGCAAGTCAGCAATGACAAAAGACGAGTTGCAGATCCAGTCACATTTACGAATGGCACCATTAACGTGGTGGAAGAGCATCCAATATTGTTCCCGCTCATTTCCCCAGTTCTTTGTGCGAAGCAGGTCCAACACCAAAGGGCACACGGGGCTATCTCCTGAAAGAACACTGAGTGTCTAAATTGGGAACCAAAGAGCTTGGGGTTGGTTCAGGGGGAGTCCAGACAACAAAGACGGTTTACACTGGAGGAGAGTGCTCATAAAACAAAGGGATTGAGATTCGAGGCATGGGGGCTCGACGGATAAGAATCAGAAAGTCAGCTCGTCGTTGTAGAGATCATTCTATTGCCCTTAGGCGCGGAAAGAATTCTTTTCCAGAATAGTCAATCCTTATTTACATACAATACTTCTTTTTGGTTCTCACGGTCTTTGGTAGACTGATTATCGGTTTCGCCACGTTAACTTGTTGACCTTGTTGTCAAGCATATCAACGACGTCCTCATTTCATATTAGTTTACCATTCGTCGAACCGGAAGTTCACGATCCAGTCGAACAATCGGTAACTACTACTCTTCAGTGCATCTCGAACCATGCCAGATCATAATGACCTCCCTCCCACGCCTCCGGATCCGAACGATGAGATAGATCAGGCTTGGCTGGACACTGCTCTGATAGACCCTAATCTGTTTGGTCCTGCCCAATCCCATTCACCATCAACCTCCCGCAAGATTCCCCCATCATCTCAACCACCTATCGTTCAGAACGATCCGACACTGGCTCCAGCCATCAACCCCATCACCGATGAACTTGTCTTCACATCTCCCACTGTTCCTCTTCGCAACCAATCTGCCCGTGCTTTGGGTTATCCAGTTCCTACTCCTGCCTATCCCGATGGATATCCAGCCCTTGATCCTGGATATGCAGTTCCCGATCCAAGCTTCCCTCCTCTTGTCTTCTCGAATCCTTCTCCCGCTCCTTCGGGTCCTTCTCCCACGCCCTACCCTGATCCCACCGATGTTTTAAACCAGACCCCTTTCATAACTCCTGCGGCTTCTGATCCAGGTGCTACCAAGGGCAAGAAGAGAGGTCGCGCACCATCGCCCAACGATGATAGACCCCGCCGTACCCGAAGAAAGACTGCAAAGTCTGCCGCTGCCGGAGCTGATGGTAACCAAGTTGACGATCCGCCTCCGAACGACAACACACCAGTTTCTGGTAGAACTAGAAGCCGTGTAACAACTCGTTCCAATAACAAAGAAAGCAGCAAAACCAAGACTCCCACGCCTTCGAAGCCTGCGAGGGTCTCCGCCAAAGCCTCCGGGAATTATTACATCAGGCCCTCACGGCTCAATGTTCCCAGAGATGCCAAGGACCCTCCCCTAGTTTTGAACCAAACAAATCGTGCCACGGACAGGAACAAGAAAAAGAACGGCAATGTTAGCACAGAGAAAAACAAGCAGGCTTTCAGAGGTGATCACGAAATCGCCCCAAGAGGGGGCATATGTGACTTCTGTGCCAATCACCCCATCGGCAAGACGATGTTCGCCGCAAACCCAGTATGCGACTGGGAACAAGTCCCAAGTAACGGTCCGGATGTTTTCAACATAGAGTGCGGCAACTGCGCAAACTATCGCTCTCGGAACCGACAGCCCGGCGATCTCGCTACCGTCAACGACCATATGTGTCGCGTCCCAGGTGCCAAAACACCTCTCATCGATTTCAAACACAAGAAATACGGCGATGCTGATCCTCCGACCTTCGCAGAACCGGCATGCGACCGTTGCTCGAACAACAATACGTCGGATACTTGCGACGTAGATGCTATACTCGGCTACTTTTGTTCTCACTGTCGGCGTGACCAGCGTTGCTGTGTTGATGAATTCCTTATGCCCTTGAAACGGCCCAACAAGATGACTCGTCCAGCATGGTATCGTCACGCGTGTAACCGCTGTCTTGCACGTCACCTGGAACTCAAGGCGTTGAAAGGAGACGAGTGCTGTAACTGGCTCACCGACAGGCGATTGTGGGACGCGCAGAGACAAGGCTGTACAAGATGCCTCCAAGATGGTGCGCCGTGTATGGACGACAAAAACGACATTATCGCACCGCCTTCGCATGAGCCTCCGCCGACAACCTGGCGTATACGCGACAAGTTTGAGGTAGAGGAGAACAAGAAGATGAAAAAGCGAAGAATAAAGTGGTACGAGTACATGGAAGCCACCACCAATACTAGATGGCGTAAGAAGTGCACCGGATGTCAATGGGCGGGACCATCAGTCGAGTGCCTGGTCATGTGGCATCAGTCGGGTTACGCGTGCGAGCGATGCACACAATTCGGTGTCGATTGCACCGTCTATGACTTCGGCAATGACGAATGGACAAGATATCCAATCTATGACTTGAGCAGAGTTGGTTTCGGCCAGTATACTCCGTATGTAGTCTGCAAATCGTGCCAAGACAATGGACGCAATTGTGATCGAATGAGACCGTGCGATTCTTGCACAAGCACCGATTCGGCATGCGATGCTTTAAAGAAAGAAAACGCACATGGCTGCATCTCCCGATTCAAGACCGCTGCGCATGGGACAAACCAACCAGCTCCGCCTCCTGGCCCGCTATACTATCTGGCCTTGGGCTACGGCCCAGGAGGCGTCAATGATATCAAAGATGGACGAAGTGTCGAGCACTGGATTGGTCCCGTCGCTCCAATATACGGCATTAACACTCTCAAAGACGGCGCAACTCATTACCGAGCCGTTGCCGACTTGCATCGAAACCATCGGCCACCAAACAACGTGGTTCCCCCAGGCATCTCCACACCCTTGAGCACTGCCGAGGGCGCACCAGGCCTTTTCAAAGATGTGCAATCCAGAGAACTGACGGCCGAACAGCTGGCAGCGCTCATCACCCATTCCTGGACAGGCTACCAAGTTCCAGTGGGTGATAGTCAGGCATATCGGATGGTTTGGGATTCGCTCCGCGATGCCCAGAACGCGAAGATGATAGAAGCTGGGATCGATATGTCTCTTGTGCCAGCAATGCCGCGTACCTTTCAAGGAAACCCGGTACTCTCTGACCAAGAATCATACCACAGTGGGCTGCTAGGTCTCCCCGCGGGACAATACGCGGCCCCTCCAGTTCCACCTGAGCCACCAACCCCAGACTTTCTTAAACAAGCACCTGGCGCCGCAACTGGATTGTGCTTGGACGACTTGTATGGTGGTGATCATGGTTTTGGTCTTCCTGATCCCGCTTAGCAGCTAGGGATCAATGAGCCGCAGCAGGGAGAAAACTCATACGCAGCTGTTGATGACATGATCGCCTCAGGGGCATTCGGGTATCAACAAGACGGCCATGGTCAGCAGCCCCAACAGGTCCAGCACCCGGCGGACTCGGACCAAACTATTGATATCACCACAATGAACCAAGACGCTTTAAGAAGGATGTTCAGCCTAGATGGGGATCAACCTCGTGGCCGCTTCATTACGAACCACAATTACATTGGGGCATCCAAGGCTAACAAACGACGGAAAGCTTTCGCGAACCGAGCCCCTGAAGACACAAACACGAAGAAGAAGAGTTTCAACCCATTTCTAGGCTTCGTTTTGGATACGAACCAGAAGCCGCGCCTCAAGGCGAAAGAGAAAAGTTCACGATGGAAAGTTTTCAACCCTCTCGAGAGCCTTGATATGGAGAAGTGGCACAGATCAAGTAACCAGTGCAATGAAACTCCATCTGAGCCACGCCTCTTTTCTGTTGTCAACGGTCAATGGAAGCAGGCCGTGCCTCAGGCCAATGTCTTGGACGATATCCCTTACCAGCAGAGAGGCGGGAGATCACAGCAACGTTGTGCTGAGCCAGGAAATAATGGAATCGGTCGCTGTGGCTCTGAGAACGTCGATGGACAAGATCAAGCCGTTTGCCAAAGCCTTGCGCACCGCAACACAATGCCGGGCTACTTCCCGGTCTGCGACGATTGCATCCAGGGTAACGTCAAAGACATGTTCCGTTATGACCACAACCCTATCACTGAGAACGAACTTCTCAGCATGCGTGCTTACTTATGCAATGATTGCGCTGGCCATATGAGCAGTGGTGTCCAGAACGCAGCCGAGTACAGAGCCATTGGCGCCTGCCGGATATATGGTGTAGTGGCTGACACGGAACATTCCCAAAGCACTTCCACGCCCGATCACGATACATCGCGGGCCGTGGAATTCCGCAACACAGAAGCATTGACGGGCTGCTCATGCGCAAACAGGATGTTAGGAACATCCCTTTGTAGATTCCATAGATTGCACTATGCTGAAGAGGCACTCAAATTCGCAGCTTTGATGCAGGAATGGCGGCTTTCGTGCTTTAAGAAGGCGGTATGCCCAGGCTGTCTCGCCCGGAAGCCACTCGATACTGTCAATCTGTCGGCAGAGTCTGGCGGTTTTCTGAACGGCGCACCCACAGCTTGGGCATGTGTGGTTTGCAACGACTGGGTAGCAAACGAGAAGAATGACGAGACAACCCACCCAAGCCTCATCGACAAGAAATTATGGAATTCAAACATCGGGCGTGAGATTCTTGGTCCACACCAAGAGGCGGTGCATGGCAGAGTTCATGAGATAGAAGATGTCGAAATGGGTGGGATGTAATGAACGATTGGGGATGGAAGCAATAAGAGCGTAGATTCCGGAGTTTGGCGCATTTGAGACATTAGTCTAGTTTTTCAATCAATCAGTTTTCCAGATGTTAGCGGATCGAGACACAATTGGACTGAGATCGACCTGTGTGAGTAAGTCCGGCACTTGTCCCAACAACCTATTGTGCTAATGGGTTCCAGAAAGGTTGACCTCCAAGATTTAGGAAACAAAAATAAGCAGCCTAAAAGGCCTAAGCTAAGTAGCATAAACTGACCTACTTATGCTCCTAGCGGCCAATTTTCCAGACACCCTGATGTGTGCGCAATCAAGAACTCGCTGGGTCAACATTGGCTTTGAGCATTCCGTCTCGCCTTCATGTGAAAAGCCATGTGGCTGAAATCACGACTCATCGGAATGTTCTGCTCAAGGGAAGAAACCAAGATTCGAACCGTAAAAAAATTGTGTTTGTATTGTCTGACTGAACCATTGCTGCTGGAGAGAAGGAGACCTCGAGATTGACATGATAGAGATAAAAAAGAAGAAGCAAAAAAAGAAAGAAAATTACATGTATGAAATAATGGATATAGAAGAACCTGTAGAAGCCGTGCTTTAATCTTGAAATATTCATCCTCCCCAGCAACACGAACCAAACGAGGAAAAGGTCGGGTGGGTTGTGTCTCTCGCGAGGTCGTTGGGAAGGGATGAGCAGTATAGCACTGCACTGCTTTGCCTATACTGGCACAAATTCCCTTCCCGGTGTCTTTCTCTCTCTTCCAGTGAGTTGACGATCCGTTTTTTGTTTATCCACAACGTCCAAAACAGCAGGCCACTCCAGAGAAACGCCGATCCATGTTCCACGTCATATGGATCACGGGTCATTAAGCATGAGCCATCGGCCTCACAAAGACATGTCGTAGGCACGCCGGGTCCCTTGTCCCATATCGCTGGGTATCTCCATGGGATGCGCGTCCATTTCAAACATGAACGCGAGCCCAAAACCTGACTCCTCATCCGATGCAGTCAAAACATTCATCTCCGTGCTCTTCCGAAAGCCTCCTGGTTAAATTGCATCCTCACATCTTACTGCACGCAATCGGCAAGACCCAGACAGAGCGGGTATATTCTTCCGATCACATCCACCTTCATCTCGAAATGGGCGCTTTTCGTCCACGTGTCATTACCGTTTACATGAGCACACACTTGGCACAGCATCCAGCTTCTTGCTCGCCATTGTCCATATCCATGGGCTTTGGGGGCCCGTTCGCGCCAGAGGTGCCACCGCTGCCGGTCGAGTAACCCTGCATCTCGCGGTTATATCTTCGGATCTCTCGCACGATATCGTAGAAGGCCTTGTCAACATTGATGCGAGACTTTGCTGAGGTCTCGATAAACTTGCAGCCGAATGACCTGGCAAGGGCCTCTCCCTCTGTGAAGATTGTCAGTGAATGATAGCCGGGTAGGAATTGTTGTATCAACGTACCCTGTCGTGACACCTCTCGCTCGCCTTCCAGATCGCACTTGTTACCAACAACGACCATAGGGAAGTAGTCCTTATCCTTGACTCGCAAAATCTGTTGTTGGAATGTGGTGATTTCCTCAAAGCTTTGTCGCGAAGTGATGGAGTAGACTAGTAGAAATCCCTCTCCGGTTCGCATGTACTGCTCGCGCATGGCGCTATACTCCTCCTGGCCAGCTGTGTCGAGAACATCAAGCAGGGCGACTTCTTCGTCGATAACGCACTGCTTTCGGTACGAGTCTGCGAGGTACTCTGTCAGTGCGTGTTGTGGTGCGGCATAACGATCATGCAATGCGATTAGAGTTCACAAACCTTCAATTGTAGGATCATACTCGTCGACGAAGTGGCTCTGGATCAACTGGATGGTCAAACAAGATTTACCGACACCACCGCCACCGACAACGACGAGCTTGTACTCTCGTAGGAACTGTATCTCGGGAGTTAGCAGAACAATGATGCTTGACCAGTTGATTGACGTAGACAGAGGGAGGTTGAAGAAACATGAAAGGATGCTCCGTAGAAACAGTGTTATTTTCGCTTCGTACCTTTGTGTTCGCAGCCATTGTGAATTAGCGTTCGAGTTGCGCTTCCTATGTTATCTTTTGCTCGGTACGGGTTGTCGTAAATTGAAAATGAGGCAATGCAAATCGCGAGTAAACCGGATTGAAAGGCGAACAACCGAGGACGACAACACAGCGGAGATGGAGTAAGAAGAAAGTAGGTTGTTTGCGTTCGCAGGCGAGACGATGTAGAAGAACAAAGGAAGTAAGAGAGAGAATGAACGATTTGCCGCTGGGGCGAGCGGATTCTAGTTCTGAATGTGTGGAGAGAGGGAAAGACGATTCGGATGGGCCAAATGGGTTCAAGAAAAAAGGTCAAAGCAGAGGGAGTTGAGCGAGGGTAGAGAGAGCAGAAGAAGGGGAACAGGCCCAAAGAGGAAAGGCTCGAATAGCCAGGGTAGGAAAGCATCCTGGAAGGGGAGCAAGGGAAGGGGAGGAAGGGGGCGTCTACGGATCGGATTGGTTTGGGAGGACCTTGGAATGGATGGGTCAGCTCGGTAGCAGGTACATTTTAATCACTTGTAGCTTGGCCGCGTGAGAGATGACTTCAGAGGTACCCACGACCTCTGGCCTCCATTCTCGCGCTTGCCCAGGTGCTCTGGGTGTTTGCGGTCACTTTTTTCTTTTTGACCACTGGTATCCGATACACGACGGTTGACATCGACACTCCAAAAAAAAATCAATTAACGAACCCATCCAAGGATGTAATTAACGAGAACGCTTTCTTTCTCTCATGACCAGGCAAGGTTGGCCTCGTCTAGTCTAGCATGACCTGACCTGGTCTATTTCCGCTACGATTGACAACTAAGAATCATGACTTCACTTTGTTTTGCCTCGTGTTTCTCACCAAGCCTCCAGTGTACGGATACACGCCCAGCGCCAATATCCCACGGCTTTCCAGGTGGTCAATGTCTCTGGGCGCTCCCGAGCGCTGAGATGGATGGTCAGGTCCTGGGGACCCAGGCCCCATGGAATTATTACTGGAGACTTCCCGTCCCGTCCTGTCAGTGGATAAAAGGTACCTATCTGTGTAGGCCTTGGAGGGGACACCCAATGACCGGATTGGTCGCTAGGGTCGATGAAGCCCAGCCTCTAAATTCTACTATGTAAAGGTAGGGAGGTGTTAACCGTCAATAGAGATAGCTAGCATGGCACAGGCTCGCAAACGTTGACAGAGGCGGAAGGTGGATGGGATTCTACGGAATCTAGAAATCTTCATCTCTGGTATAGGGGACCAATTGCTGTTGGTGAGTGCCAATCCAGGGTAAGAACCTATCATGTGTTTTCTGCAGCCCTACCAGAAAGCCTAGAGGCGCACGCCGTTCTCTCCAACTCGAATGCAGTCGCCTTTTCATAGTTGTTAAGATGAGAGAAGCATCTACGATCTCACAGCTAGAATGGCTAGATTAGATGACTGGTTCTCCCAGCCGCCAGGACGGCGGGAAACTAGTGTTGGTGCAAGAAAATGAAAATGAACCTGGCGTAAGCTGGACCAGTCCTTGTCTTGCTTGTCCTGCGGTTTGTCCATTAGCATTTTGCAAAGAAAGCCAACAGAGTTTGTCAAAGGGGCGAGAACCAGAGTCAGAAACAAAACTTCTGTTTCGGTCGTCTCCGGCTTTGTCGTTCTGGGAGATAACTAACCGTCAACAACTGCAAGTCGACGTTGAATTTTCCAGATCCCAGGGGCCCAGGGACTTCAAGTGCCCTTCAAGAAAAGCTTAGGCTCCTATCTGTGCAGAGTAGTAGGAAGAAAGATTGGTATGGGGAAGGGAGGGGCGTGTCCTTTCTAAAGCGTGGGTCAAGCCAAGCAATAGATGGATCCATACCATCTTTTTTACCTTAATGGGTCCATTGCTTCTCTCGGGGGACCCTTGCTCTGGTCGCTACTGATCAGCGAAGCTCCAGTTCTCACTTTAACAATTGGCCTTGCTTTCCCGTATCTGTATCCGAACAGTATTCATAGTAGAGTTCAGGAGGATCTGTCTGTAGTGTAGGCTGCTGGCCTCGTCGATGCGATGCGATGCGATGCAGTTTCGTTTCTGCAAGGGCGGCGGCTGGCTGCGTCTACTCTGCCAATAGCAGGTACACTGTAGGGTGCTAGAAAGCTGATTGTGCATTGTTCTGCAGACAGTTTCTCACCGTATCCGCGTGCTTGTGTTCCCACAGCATGCATTGCATTGCAGCATTTTGAATTGTTGATGGCCTCTGATACATACCTACCTAGATGACTCACCGTCGTCATCATGGGTAATAACTAACAAGGACGTATCCGTTTAAAATTCTGTACTGGCCTACTGTAATATGTATGTATGTGCATACATGCATACGGAGTACATCACCAGTGGGTGGCAGCAGAAGTGGATGGAATAGGGGGCAATGGATTAAGTCCCTGAATGTTGCAATTTGCCAACCAGGTCAGGGCCGCTCGTCTTGATGAACGCCAACTAAGCTTCTGAGCTACTGGTCACCGACAGTAACAGCGATGGATACCTACACAACGAGGGTGAAGATCCTTAACGGTTAGCCAAGACAGTATGTATGTAGTACTCTGTAAACTAACTGCAAAAAGCACGCCTCGCCTCTCCTCGCCATGATTACAGCTAGGTATGTATTAACTAACTAACTCAGTCACTCACTCAGCCAATCTAAAGTTAGGTGTTCTACGCTTCTTTTTAAGCTCTTTCGACAATATCCTCTTAGCATCTGTGTCTCGATAGATTAAATTAGTACTTTCTTTCTTATCCCATCCTGCCTACTTAAGGGCATTCGCACCTTGAAGAGAATCGGTTGCGGGACGACGCCCCGAAAGACGCCGGCGCCGTGACCCTGGCCATCTCGGTCGAGCCAGCCCTGGAGCCATGTAAATGAGGCCGACCATTTGATTATTTAAATTATCGTTGTAGCGATTTCTCCATCTTTTGTTTATTACTGCCACCGTCTGGCCTGGGTAACCCAGATATTATTCCACAACTTATAAGCCAGAAAAGAAAGCACACGAGACTCGTCAAGGAACCACGACTTTTTAACTAGTTATTGTATATGCACCAACGTTTGAGCAGTCATTTGTCTTTTTTTTTTCTTCTCTTTTCTTTCTTTTTTTCTTTTTTGAAAGAGTTTGCGTCCCTTTACTTCGTGGCCCAAGCGCCACACCTCGAAAACTGGGCCATCGACCTTGAACAGAACTCAGTCACAGCAACAAGACATGGAAATGACTATCACGACTAGTCACTTAAGAATATCCGCATCGTACGGAACAGACTAACAAAAAGAGAGGGATGCGTAATTCAGGTACACAACTACTCCCACGTATCTTTATTTGATCTTGTGTAGATGCCCCTTGAACTCTGCAGCTCTAGGGGCCGCCTAGAGCCCCATCCCTGGGGAATCGATGGGGTGATGAGCTTCCCAAGGCCAAGCTCCGATGCTCTTAATCTTACACGGTTTAGTTCCGAGTCTCAGGCGCAGGTCCAGGATCATGGTACAACAGAGCAGGGCCTAACAGAGCGATCCTCGCCTTTATTTCCTCTCGCTAAATCCCCTCCACTACGACTCGTCTCGGTAGATGCACGCAACTAATGCTATGTCATGACAAATTAACGGTCGCTGAAACTGGGTCCTGAGATTAAATAGTAAACCGCTTGCGAAAAGCCGATTCTTGAGCACTCTGACAAGGCTACTTACTGGCTGCATCCAGACTGAACACAACACAGTACTGGGTTTAAGCAAACACTCACCACATAGGTATAGGTCTCTGATCCAGATCACGGAATACAAGTCTCACAAGGTCTGTCTGCCGCTCTACTTTTGTCATCCCCATACACATACGTATCAAACACCGCTGTGACTGTTCTGCTCTAGTAAGATGGGTAATGACAGCCCGAACCAGCACGTAGTGCTGCTATTACGTAGTATGACTACTATAGCCTTGGTGCGTTTGAGGCTATCGAAGATGTGACAGCGTGTTAATGGGATCAATGCCGAGTGGGGTTTGGTCACACCTTGACGCATTGATGGCGAGGAAGACAAGATGTTCTAATGACCACAATGTCGCAATATCTCATGATGCTATCTCCAGATGGTAAACTCCGTAGAGGCTATTACTTTACACCTAAATATGATATCCAAAAGAATGATATCGGCCTGAAGAGAGTGTGTTTCATCTTGATGGACTTGGCAAGGTGCTGGGATATACCGGTCCATGTACCAACAATTCGAGGCATTTTACAACATGTCATAATGAGGTATCAACGAAGGTAGCTAAGTGCACACAGGGGAGACAGTCCGACATGCCAGAATTCAAGCATTGATGTAGCAGCTTCGGTTGTCCCACGTTGGTTGCTTGCTTCCTTTGGCCTGGGGGTGGGGGTTTGATCTACAAATCTAGAACAGGTGTTTGAGAGGCTGGTTATTCATAATCCAAACTAAAACGAGTGCATAACTACTTACAACATGAGACAAACCACTTGCACCTGGCCAAATTCTCACGTGCTGCTGTCAAGCATATATGAACCAATAGTAGGTAGTCAAAAGGCAGGCAAGTATGGCCTTGCCCTTCGGTCAAACAAACGCGGTAGTTCGACACGTGCACTCTGAAAATATAAACCCATCTCGTCAAAAACAAAGAAGAAGAAAATGTCAGTTGCTTGTCGAAATGAGGATGAACCCTAAGTGTCATTCGCTGACCGTGATTTGCAACTCTCGTTCGGCTTTTCTAACCACGATATACTTTCAAACACAATCTCCGCAGACCGAGCAGCAAACAGTCCTACCCGTAAGACCCTGTTGAGTCTTATACCCGTCCTGCGAGCGCCCCTTGGCGCTACACCTTCACGGGTAGACACGTCCTTTTATTTCGTAAAGCAAACGATGGCTGTGTGCAACCGGCCCGGAAGGAACAAGGTGTGCGGCTGGAAGAATGCGCCAAGCTTCTTACATGCTTTTTCATGGGATTCCACCCGGTGAATAGGATATCTGCTTGCAACATTGAAGCGCGACGTTAAAGTAACTAGACGGTGCTTGAAGAAGAAAAGAAATTCATCTAGAAAATGCGGCTCGAATTTTAGCTTATTAACGTTGAAGGTGTGGATCTGGGGTCGTCCATCCTGTCAAAGCTGCATATATGCACGTGACTGGACGTGACTGGACGTGCTGCAGAAGCTGAGATGAGCTGAGATGGACTGCGCCTACTTACATGCAGGTACTCTGTAAAGAAAACCATCATCGTGAGCCTGTCTCGTCAACATGGATACACAGTCTAAAGAAATTGACCCACTGTCGTTGATCACAGTGTGGACATCCGACAAGTTCTGCAGTGTATGGCAATTTGACCCTTTCGGCCGATAAGGACATGATGCTTGTCAAGGAGCATGGCCTAATGCAACTACAAGCAAAGCCTATGGGCTCTACGGATACTTTACAGACATTCAATCTCTCAATGGCTTCTAGAACGACACTGGACATGACGTCTTCGTTCCGCCTGTACCCGTCTCCACTGTCTGTGGTCCACTTGACCGTGTCTTTAGTGCTTCTCTTAATGACTGCCCCTTTTCGGCAGATTACTCTGTTGTCTAGCTCAACGCGCCAAGGCAGCCCATCACGACATACTATTCCCAATCTCCTGTCGTCAAGGTCCTGGCGTCTCGCTCTAATCTCGCCGCCGATCATGTCACAAGCCTTGCTGATGTGCCCAAGACACTCTCGGCTCCACCTCCGCCATACACAATAGTAGTCACCACCCCTGCGACTTGGTCTTCAACGCGCCCCAGGTTCCTTCTGGGAAGGAAAGACATCCTCGAGTCAGCTTCCCAATTCAGCGTGCCATTCCACGAAAAGCGAATCTCTTCCTAGATTGCCACGCGGAGGTATCCCAACTGTGGCGATCTACTCTGTACCATGTAACAGAATCACTATGGAGTGCAGCCCCTCTCTTTACCTCACGTCGCATGATTCAATGTACATATTAAGCACCAAATTCTCCAGCTTGATACCACGTTACGACCACTCAAGTTTTGCTAAGGAAATGAGACTAGTAGACACCGCTTTGTGTCTTATTTCGGTTGCTTCAAGTAGGCCAGCCCTAAAGTCTGGAAGATGTAATGTGACATGAACACAGCATGGCTCTTGCCCTTGTACGCGGACACACGACATGACACAGTGTTTTATGTGTTGGCATTAGCTACTGAATCTGACAGACGAGTATATTCAACTTCACTGGTGGAACAGTCAACTTTGGGATATACTACTAGTACGACGTGGTTGATTTTCATGGGGTGACTTGACATTCAATATCAATAGTGTAATATCCCCAAGCACTAACTATAACAACGACGCTGCATATCAAACAAAATGCGCCGCGATCGACAACGCTACTCGTTTGTGCCGTTGAATCACCGAATGTTTCGAGACCGTGCGCTAGTGTCAGACTGCATGTAACTCCGAACACTCTATAACATATGTCTACATATATCCAGGGATATCAATCAAACACGCCGCCTAACCGATAGCGACTCTACATGACCGCCTCAACTGATGTAACTGCAGTTGAACCGTTGAAGTTGCCATCACACTCCATCAACAATCCTTTGACTTGGAAAGTATGAGAGCACCCACGACTCTTCAGGGTTCCTGAGCAACTTGCTTTGCTGTATCCTTGTCCGCATCTTCGGTTGCCTGCTTCTTGATCCGTTTTGGGTCTTCTTCCGTGTCACTTTCGGCGGTGACTCGCATGCCCTGGATACCAGCTTCCACTTCTTTTACAAGACTCTCGAGATAGTCCAAGTCCCTTTAATCTAGGTTAGTGTATATTACATCGAGCCGTCTGGCGTTATCTCTCTTCTTACCTTCCAACAAGAGTAACTGTGTTGTTCTCCTTGCCCCAACGAGGGTAACTTCCCACCTTGACACCCTTAGGCTCAACTTTCGCCGCCAGAGTTGTAAGGAATTCGGCAACGCCACTCTCAGGCAGGGGAGTAGAGAACAGAACTCTGTGCGTGCCTTTACCCTCAGGATCAGTAAGCCGAGGTAGAACGTGAGGCTTCAGTCCTTCGAGAAGTCTCTGGACTGGTACTGGTTAGCGGATGACGGACTCAATTACGAGCACAGCTTACAGAGCCTAGGAACGCCTGGGAGAATATGGATGTTTCCATTCACGACTGACACGGGAACCCAGAGATCTTCCTGGGGGAAGAGGGCCTGCTTCTTGAGATCCCTAGATTCGTCCGTTGGCAGTTCTGCCATGCGAAGCTTAGCTCTTCTGGCGGGCGAATCAACTTCCCAGTCGAACTTGGGTTGGTTGGGGTGAGGCTTTGAAAGAAGCTTCATCTTTTCAAAGGTCTCCTGATGAAGCTTAAGAGGTAGGTTGAAGGCATTGGCAATAGATTGATAGGTGATGTCGTCGTGTCTGGCATGTTAGTAAACACAAAACCCAAGTACGTGAGTTCTTACGTAGGTCCAATCCCACCACTGTTTCATGTTAGCCGTCTGATATACCAAAGTTGTTTCTCACAACTTGCCTTGTGACAACAAAATCGTAACCGTCACTCATTCGCCGAACTGCCTCAATAATCTCACTTTCATCATCCGCAATCACCTCGATTCGTTTGAGACTCTACAACTGTTAAATGAAATCGCAGAATCCTCGGCGGCCATACGTACAATTCCCAGGTTAAAGCACCATTTGGCAAGGTAGGCAGAGTTGGTCTATCGTATCAATACTGGTTCAGTAGCCTATACCGGAATACTCACATCAACCGTCTGAGTCCATTATGTCAGTTTACTCAAAGTACCAGATAGGAATCTCCAGGATGTTATACCTTTCCGCCTAGGACCTCATCTCCAATGATCAAGCAGGCTGCTGTAGAGATAGTGCGCGAGTTACGGTCATCTGCCGACACGGGAGCCATGATTCGTCCAAGAGCAAATCGTCTGGTGTTGTTCGCGTTGGGGGCTGAAAGATGGCGAGTGATCTGAGAGATGCGTGAGAACATGGATGCCAAGCGCAGGCGAAACGATACGAGAAGTTGAGATAGCAGGGTCAAGTCTGCAAGTCACTCTATTCACCCAATGTTGTTTGAGTTGTCTAGACTGAATGGATCTCTAAGGAGCTATATATGACGTTTACTCGCTAGGTAGGTTAGTACCTACTAGGCGATGGCGGGACAATGTGGGGGCTAGGTACCTACATAGTAGGTAGGTATGGATACCCTTTGGCGGGGCTTTCACTTCATCAACTTCCGCGGATTGTCTGATGCTGTAGCTACCTACATTGACCTCCATCACAGCTTTGATACGACTACAAGGAAGCTTTCACTTGTCGAAAGGGCTAACAAGTAAATACTATAAAAAAATGGTACCCATTCGGCAATTTCAGTATCTTGCATTCACCTGCTAACAAATCTGCTCAGGCATCCGAATCACGACTGTATACCTTCTCTGGAGAGTCAAAGGACCATCTCCGCAAGTTTCGCCTTACTACCTCCCGAGCCAAGGGACCTCAAGCTGTTATCTGTATGTATGTCTCTTCCTGATGCGACTTCACTGTCCATACCCCGTGAGCTCCCACTGATCGTCCCCTTCTCCAGACCTGATCGATAAGAACACCTACGAGATCCGACAGGACGAAGACAAGACCGTTTATACATCTCTCGAGGAGATTGGTGATGACCTCCCAGACCATGCTCCCCGCTTTATCCTTCTGAGCTACCCCCTCACCATGGTACGTCCGATCGATCTCCTACCAAAGATGTGCGATACTAACAACCGTGCAGGGTGACGGACGACTATCTGTACCATATGTCCTCCTTTTCTACCTCCCCGTTACATGTAATGCCGAGATTAGAATGCTTTATGCTGGCGCTAAGGAGTTGATGCGTAACACTGCAGAGGTTGGACGAATTATCGATATCGAGACAGCAGAAGACTTGGAGGAAATCCCTGACAAGCTCAAGTCGGAGTAGACAAACGAAACACATGGGCAGAGAAATACGATGGAGCAGCAAAATCCATATATCGTGACATACATAAAAGCGCAAGGCCGATTAGTCTGCCTATTCGTCCGGCAGCACATCTTGGGAATTCAACCCCAATTGCGTCGCAACGTTCTTAACTACTCCTTGAAACGCGAGGCACGCAGGGCTATCTGGGAATGAGTCGAAATAACTCTCTCCGTAATCACACGCCATCCTAATTCTAGGGTCCAGAGGTACTGATCCCAAGAAGGGAATGTCCATCTCCTCGGCCAAGGCACGTCCACCTCCTGTACTAGCCTTGAAGATCTGGCTCTCATTTGAACATTTGGGACAGACGAAGCCGCTCATGTTCTCTGCAAGACCTAGTATCTTGATACCAGCCTTACGGCAGAAATCGATTTCCTTTCGTACGTCCAGAAGTGAGACTTCTTGTGGTGTTGTAACCATGACAGCGCCATCGATTCCGCTCCCCTTCAGGAACGAGTTCACACTGAGATGTTCATCACTTGTACCTGGAGGTGTGTCGACAAGCAAGAAGTCAAGGTCGCCCCATTCCACATCCTTTAGGAACTGCTTGATAAGACCGTTCTTCTTGGGACCCCGCCAAATGACGGCGTCGTCCCGGTTCGGTAGTAAAAACTGAATGCTCATAACGGCAAGGTTGTCCATAACCCAGATAGGTGACCATCCTGTTCCGCTGACGTGTACCGTCTCTCCCTCAACACCCATCATCTTTGGGATACTAGGTCCGCAGATGTCGGTATCCATGATACCTACATTGCTGTCCGGGTTTGTCGCAAAGGCGTGGGCTAACAGTGAGGTAAATGTGCTCTTGCCAACGCCACCTTTTCCGCTGAGCACTAGGATCTTGTGCTTGACATTCTCCAATCGTGCAGAAATTACTGGAATATCAGGATCCGGTCCTTTTGGCGCTGAAGCACAAATGGCCTGGTTCGGACATCCGGCGCATGAATCCGCTTTACCAGCTTGCTGTGAGTCGGGGCCAACGCAGTTTTGGGGCTCTGGTGCAACAAGTTGTGGCTTTTGCTTAATTGGGTTGTTGAAAACGTCATCGATAGACTCTGGTGTTTCAAGAGACGGCGCCATGGCTGTTGTGGTATGAAAACGGTATGAAGTTGTGGTGATGTTCAAGTGATGGTGAGTCGAAGGTGGCGAGTTAGAAGCCGAAGCTTAATAATGCTAATTGAGTAATTCGCAAATAGTGCGTTAATGGATTGATAGCAAGAAAGATAAGACACAAAGCAAACAGAAGCAATTTTTTCGAAGCCAAATTGCAGTCCAAGGATGAAAAACGTCCTAAGATGAAGTTGAATGAAGGTTGGGTTGGGTTGGTAGGTTATTGATTAAGATAAGTTGCTTGTTTCTAGGGTAAGTGTTGATTCGCTGCTTAGCAAGCGTTGATTGATGGACAGACGGTTAAAGTACCGCCGCGAAGAGAGTTAAAAGTCCTTAAAAATTCACAGGCAATATTAAAAGATTTTTACGCTTTAGAACTTATTTTTGTATTTTTTTGTTCGGTATTTGTAAATGTGTTGGTGATCTCAAAGTCTCATCGGCACGATTTAGCTATATTTTGACTGAAACTGTCTAAAACGCAAATCATCTAGGACATGGATTATTGTCCCAAAAAGATGACTATGGCGTGAATGAAAACGATGAGTGAAAGCCGATTTGTATCTTACCACTAAATCCTACAAGTCTCCTTATTGTTAATTCACCAATTCCCAATTGTGAGTAGAGAAATAAGAGAAGCTACAAAGCCCGCCGGATATCGGACCGGTTGGGCGCCGATCTAACATGCGAAAAAACTGAGGGTGGCGGGGTATTATGCTTTCATCTGAGATAAGATAAGCTGGACCCCGCGAAGAATTTATTTTGAACTGACTCTCAGGCACACTGCGATCCTCACCAATTTCCCGAATCTGATACCCAAAATGTCGCCTTCTGCTGATGCACCAGAAGCCTCAATCTCAGCCGACTCTACGGTTCTGAGTTTGAAGAAGTCCCTCTGTTCTGAGGACACCCCTCTACCTGTTCGATTTCGCGCCCTCTTCTCTTTGAAGCACGTTGCGACCACTGCCGATGAAGATGCTACGAGGATCGCTGCCATTGAGGCCATCGCTGCCGGATTCGCTTCGCCCTCCGCTTTGTTGAAGCATGAGCTAGCATATTGTCTGGGTCAAACGGGCAACACTGCCGCCGTTAAGCCTCTGCGACAGGTTCTCTCCAATCTCAAGGAGGACCCTATGTGCCGTCATGAAGCCGCTGAAGCCCTCGGTGCCCTGGGTTGGGCAGAGAACCTAGATATCCTTCGCGAATACCGTGATCGCAAGGAGGAGGACGTTAGTATCGTTGAGACATGCGAGATTGCCATTGAGCGTATCGAGTGGGAGAACTCGGCAGAGCGACAAAAAGAGAAGCTGCGTCCTAGGTTGGTAAATCATATGTTGGGTTGCCCCTAATTAACATTGTGCTCTAGTGACTTTGCCTCTATCGATCCCGCACCCCCAATGCCTGAATCTGACAAGGAAGCCGAGGTTGAAGATCTTGGACGAAAGCTCATGGATACAAGCGTGCCTCTCTTCCTCCGTTACCGCGCTATGTTCGCCCTTCGAGATCTCGCTTCTCCTCCTGACCTGCCAACTGCTACTCCTGCCGTCCTCGCCCTCGCAAAGGGACTAGCCGATTCGTCAGCCCTATTCCGTCATGAGATTGCTTTTGTTTTCGGCCAGCTATCACATCCTGCGTCCATTCCCGCCCTTACTGAGGCGCTGAGTAACACCAACGAGGCCAGCATGGTTCGTCACGAGGCTGCAGAAGCACTTGGAAGCTTGGGTGAAGAGGATGGCGTTGAGGATACATTGAGGAAGTTCCTAAACGACAAGGAAAAGGTTGTTCGAGAGAGTTGTATTGTTGCGCTGGATATGGCCGAGTACGAGAAGGGTGGAGAGGCTGAGTATGCTTTGATTCCCGAGTCCGCGGGAGCTGCTGCATGATTTTTGAGCGCGCTCATTTTGTCGAGTATTATATCTAGTTGTTTTCATGCCACCTAAAAGTAAACTGTTAAGAATATATCAATAGAAGGATCCAGGGTTTCATACGAGTTGCCGCATTCGCAGCTGTAGATGACCGTTGAGCCCTCGTCTGCACTGCGCAGTTGAACAGTAGTATACTTGACCTCCTCGCGGCCACACTTGGGACATGTCTCGTGCGCAGTGCTCTCAGTTTGCAAATTGTGCTTCTCGACGGATTGCACGCTTGACTGCAGCTTCTGTCTCAGAAAGGAAGGAAAATCGGAGGGCTTCGTTTGCGTGACGGTGACCTTGGAGCCGGTATCTGCGCAAAGGATTAAAAACTATTGTTATTGACTGTCCCAAAACCAAACAAACCTCGATTTTCCGCGCCACAGCATTCGCAGCGCAAAACATTTCGCTGCGTACCCTTGGTCGCGGGCAACAGGTTACCACAGTCGGTACAAAAGACAAGAGTTCCGATCGCGGCCATTGTGTGCAAGGGCGGAATAGTTGGGTCTTGGGAAAACTAAATAGGTTGTTTATGAGGTCGAAGCGCGAGGTGATCAAATAAATTCGGAGACAAAATTTTGGCCTGCTCATCATAGGCTCAAAAACAAAGTTCCAACACAGGTAGGCAGTAGACTATGCCAGGGTCTTCCTACCGGAAAAAACAGCGAGGCCAGAGTGGGGCCCGTGGAACAAACGCTGACTGGCACTGTGCCTGGCGCACAGATCATCGAATGCGCCAATCGAACACACTCAGGGAAAGAGCAAGCTCACGAGGCTGACCATCCGTGTTGGTCTTTCAAAGCTTTGCGGTAGGTTTTGACCTCGCCGTTTACATTCATTTACCTTCTTCTTTACTTATTTCCATTATGCTTGCTTAGCGCAAACAACTCACACCGACCCTCCCTTTTGCCTTTGCACGAAAGCCTGTTCGCACATATCCATCGAGAGCAACACGCTCGTAGCGTGTCTATTTATACTCACTGGAGCCTGGTTACTATTTGCTTTGCGATCTTCCGATGCGCCATCACCCGTTCGCTCCTTCCTTCTGAACCGCGCTCTGTGATGGCTCGCCTTCCCACTTGGAATAATGAACAATATGCATCCCAATAAACATGGGGGTCCCTCAAACGGGCTGATTGCTCAAATGGGGACTGATAATAACAATCCTGCCGTTCCTCGCTCTCGCCCCTTCACGCTGCAGGAATCTTTGCCCTTCTCACCGCAGACCTCGACGATTCCTTTCATTCCTGGTTAGTTACCACAACTCTACGACATGTGCTATCGCTGACTTTGTTTAGATATTATCCCTGACCCTGTCCTGGGTTCTGGTTGCCCTGCGTTGCCTTTAAACGATTTGTTCCAGGCGCACGAATTTAACAGCCTGAACAAAGAAGCCGCTGCTCACCCTCAGATGCCGCGCAACGTCAAGCAAGCCGTCGACCATGTCCTCCAGGACATAAAACCCAGCCAGCGAACGCATTAGTACGATATTTATTCTTACATAATGACATCGATAACATTCTGACCAACTAATAGCAAGTTTACACCCATCTCGAGAACCGTCACATCTCCATCGCCTGGAAAGAGCCTAATGGAAGGCTTGTCGCCCGTCACAAGAAGCGTTTTCGATAAAGTGGGAGGCTACTTCAAGACGACAAAGCCCGGTGCTTCTGAGGCAAAGCAGCTGAACGGCCAAGCTGGAGGCCACTCGACCCCTAAGCAACGCTCGTCCTCTGTCAATTCTCCGAACCCTCCGCAGCCGCACACCCTACCAGCCCATAACTCTCAGGCACACAAGTTGAACTCGGTTAGGATAGAAGTTGTTGTACCGTCTAAGAGGCAATTTGAGCCATCCACATATGTTGATGTAGACTCCTCAATCGCCGCCGCGCAACAAGTGCAGCAGCAACGCCAGCAGCAACAGACCCAGCCATTGCCCCAGCTTCAAACGCCTGTCGCCCAGTCTTCTGGGCAGGACCACACGAAAACAAACCAAAATGGCACGTTTCGAATCGAACTTCCCCGCGCGGTAATCAATCGCGAAGAGTACATCGAAGTCAAAGAATGGTCTGAGGATTTGCATCATCTCTCAGTTCGAAAGCAGAGTCAGCAAGCGTACCCTGATAGCCAAGATCTCATTGGAGAGAGCCTCGACCAACGTCAACGGAGCGAGGCAGCTCTCCATGCACTTGACAAGCTCATGCGCACAGTCTTTAGCTCGGTAGGACGAGCGCTAGGCGATGAGCAAGGGTATGAAGAAGTCGTTTCCATGACACCAGATCAAGAGGTTGCTATGACCGCCTCTTCGCAACAGAAAATGCATGGCGCGATTCAGAAGGCGATTGCTCTGAAATGTTTCGACCAAGTCCCTGTAGAACACCTGGTTCAGATAATGAAGCTGAGTGATGCAAGTTTAAAACAGGTCGACAATTTGGAGCTACGAGTTGACGAGACTTGGAATGAAGAGGCGGTTGATGCATGGGTACAGCAGCTTTCCGAGGTGGAAACGATGTTGAAGTCGGCTCGTACATGTCTTCGTATCCTCTCGGGTGGCCGAGAGGACAAACAGCTCTACTCCGAAACCACCATCCAGAGGAGTGTAGACATCTTCAGAAAAGTCATTGAGGACATCGTCATGCCTCTTGTAGAACTTCGGCCCTCCGGACCCGCCTCAGGTGTTTTCAAGGCCCTCTCAAAAAGCAAGAAACATATCACGTCGGTGTTTCTTTGCTGCCAGAAGTTGTTTGCATTGCTAGCAGAGCTTGTAACCAAGATCGAGCTATCAGAGACTGTCATCAATTCACTCGAATACACTGCATCTAGGCTGATCTTTATGGAAAATGCCTATTTCGAAAAGGACTCTGTCGTCGGAGTTCAAAAGTTCGATGGGCTCCGTTCTGTTGCAATGGACATGTTGTCCCAAATATTCCTAATCAAGCCTGAGCAACGCCAAGGTATCATCGACGAAATTCTCACTTCACTCGAAAAGTTGCCTGTTGGCAAGCAAAGTGCCCGCCAATTCAAACTTTCTGACGGAGGAAGTATCCAGCCTGTTTCTGCTCTGATCATGAGACTGATTCAAGCCAGCTCTGGGCGAGTGGACGACAACAAGAACCGTGACCGGCATAAGCTGCTCCGAAACATCGATGGCGAACAGGGAGGTTCGGATGATGACGACAATGCGCCTTCAGGCGTCAAGCAATTTGTTTCCTCTATCAAGAGTGAGGTCCAAGGTGCCAAACAACATAGTGTTGCTGTTAGGGATCTCGAAATTTCTGTCGCTCCCCTCACTGATGCGGCGCAGCGCAATGCATCATATGTGATAAGTTTCATCGTCAAGCGTGCCATAGGTTCCACGAAATCCGGCGATACCCCCTATCGAAATTTGCTTGATCTCTTCGTGGAGGATTTTACGACTTGCCTTGACTCACCAGACTGGCCATCTGCTGAGCTTCTCCTTCGCCTGTTAATGGTAATGATGGTGCAGCTTTTCGAAGCCCCTAAGACTGCTGCTCCAGCGAAGAACATGGCCCTCGAGTTACTGGGTGGTTTGAGTGCTGCCATCTCGCGTCTACGCTCACACGTCCAAAGACTTACGAGCTCATCGGAAGGCAACGAAGCTGACGATTTGTCACAATACCTGGCTGACCTGGCCAATCAAGCATTGGATCACAAGACCCGCGTGGAACAGCTTGTAGCTTGGGCTGGACCCTACAGGGTCGTCTTGGAGCATGTGCAAAACAGAAGCAATGAAGATACCCACTTGTCGAGTGCGATCTCGTTTCTGGTCGCGGGTTGGGCATGCCAGGTACATACTGGCTACGATTCTTATAACGACGAGGATGAGGAGCGAGACGAAGAATTGGGTCGTATGGCTTATCGTCTGAGGATGATGGTCGAAGACCGCAGTTGGCTCGTCAATGAGTACACCTTCAAAAGCGTCTCGCCGAATCAAGCCAAACTTTCTTACTCGATCATTTTGTTGCGTTCACCTCTATGCGAAGCCTTCAGCAAGATTTTGAACATTCTGCTTGGTTCTATGGCCAGTGACCAAGCCACAGTCAGGAGTAGGAGTCTCAAGAGTGTCAACCAGGTTCTGGAGACAGACCCCTCGATCTTGGATGGTGATTCGACGGTCATTGACTTGATTTTGGACTGTGCAGGTGATCCCTCTATACAAGTACGAGACTCTGCCCTCGGTCTCCTAGGCAACTGCATGACCATGCGTCCTCGTCTCGAGTCCTCCTTAACACCAATGATCGTCAATCGGTTCCAAGACAATGGTGTCGGTGTAAGGAAGCGTGCGATGAAACTCACCCGGGATATTTATCTTCGCAACCCTAGCAAGGCATTGCGCAGCATGATAGCGAACGGATTGTTGCGCCGGGTGCAGGATCCCGACGATGCCGTTCGTGATCTAGCCCGCCAGATGATCGAGGAGGTTTGGTTCGCGCCGTTTTACCAAGACGAGGGGACTGCTGTGTATCAGACATCGCTCAATGAACACGTGTCGCTTGTTATCCAGACTGTCAAATCTGGAACGGTTACTGAAATGCTTGATAAGGTGTTCCGATCCATTCTCAAGCCGAAAGACAAATCTTTGAGTGGACCCTTTACAGTCTGCACTAAGCTCGTTGCCAATATGTTTGGGTTGACCGACAACCTTGATCCCGAAGACCCTACTGTTCCATCTGGGCGCGATGCGCTGCAAGTGCTTACAATCTTTGCAAACGCGGAGCCCAAACTCTTCAACTTTGAACAGATTCGGCTTCTACTACCGCACTTGGCAAACTTCTCGAAGCCTGAGGAACTGGTTGCTTTTCGACATGTGACCATTGTCTATCGTCGGGTCTTGCCTACTTTGACCAGTGTTCATACAGAGTTCCTGTCAGAAGTGCGCGCGTACCTACTGAAAGCTCTTTCCAAGATCAGTCAGCGAAACCCCCTAGATGACTTGGTCGCCTGTACTCAGGTGGTATGCGGACTGCTCAACGTCTACACTCCACTAATTGGTGGCCTGCTATCCAGTTTGTTGAAAATCGAACAGATACAGGCAAGACCCATCGACCAGACCTCGATCACATTAACTTATGGATACAGCCTGCTGATCGGCATGATTGCAAAGCATTGCAAATTGGACGAGTGGACAAATACCTTCAAAGCAAAGTTTCCCAAATGGAAAGGAGACTCGGTACCTTTGTTAGCCATTGAGAAACTGGTGCCCCTTGCAGCACCTTCTAAGCCGCTCGAGATCCGCAAGTCAGCACTCGATGCTCTTGGACTGATTTGCCAAGCTTGGCCACGCAACTATGTGGTTCCTAAACTGTATACACTCTTTGACCAAGTTTTCAAAGAGCAGACACCTGGTCTCGAGGTGTTGATATTGAGGTCATTCCGGGAGTTTCTTCTTACCGAAGAAAAACGCTCCGAAACAGGGGCGGAAGGACTAGCTAGTGGCAAGAAGCGAGAGCTGACAGTCATGGGTGGGACTAACTTTGACGACGTCGCCAGTGCTACCTCTCAGAGATTCTTGAAGTATATATCCCGCATTGCACTTTCAGGTCAAGGTGACCATGCTTTCCTCGCCACAGAGGTTTTAGGCAGCATCAACCGACAAGGCCTAACCCACCCCAAAGAGACCTGTGTCACCTTGATGACCCTCGAAACATCGACAAATCGACGAATTTCAGAACTGGCCTTCTCCGAGCATCGCTATCTACATGAGAAGCATGAGACTGTTCTTGAACGAGAATATGCCAAGGCAGTACAATCAGCTTTCGCCTACCAGCGGGATATCGTGGAAGATACTCGCGGCGCGACGACGAACCCCTTCCAGTCCAAATTACATTTGCTAATGGAGGTACTCAAGATCAGTAAGATGAAGAATCGCCAGCGCTTCTTAGACAAGCTCTGCGGCCAGCTGGATTTCGACCTCGCCAAATTAGATACAGCTGAAGAGGTTCCGTCTCATATGGCTTTTGCACGTTTTGTCACCGAGAATTTGGCCTTTTTCGAGTACCAATCAGTGGGAGAATTGCAAACAACAGTCAACGCAATTGAAAAGATGGTGACCAGTACTGGCGCTCCGCTGGCACAGGCTATCGAGTCGGAGATTTTCAATGTCCGTGTTGATACACTGCAATCGTCGGCATTTGAGGTCTCGGCACTCGTTCCTGGAATTTCGGCCGACCCAACTCCCGGAGCAATATTTACTGAAGGAGACTCCAAGCCAGCATTGGAGATGGCATCTGAAGTTGAGCCAGGTCGGCTTCGTCAACTGGCGACTGCATCGATTATTCTGTTATCAATGTGGGAAACGCGAACACATCTGCGTCGACTGTATGGTATGGGTAACAGCAGGCATGACAGCAAAGCCAAGGCCTTAGCCAAGGACTTGAACAAAATGCCAGTCAAAGTCCAAGGTGTTCATGGCGACAAGGTCTGGGAAGAAATCGAAACTCATATGGCCGGACTTCAGAACCAAGAACGGATGATCCAAAAATGCACCGCTCTCGTGGAGCTCCTTAATGTCGACAAGGAGTTCAAAATTGCAGACGACGCCGACCAAATGGATATGGATCCTTCGACTCCAAGTGGGGACGAAGATGAAGATGGCGACAGTACGCTTGATAGAGGACGCAAAAGAAAAGGAGTACATACACCAGGTGGACGAAAGAAACGGGCGAGGTCAGACTCGCAGCCGCGAAAAAGAGGACGACCAAGGAAGAACCCCTTGCCCGAGCCAGATATAGGCGTAGATCTTGATGAGAGCTGGATTTGAAAAGACGTGCAGGCGTAAGGTGGTGGACACGGGATGGTCATTTGAACCAGTTTGGACTGGAATTGAAACGAGCAATGCATACTTGGGACAGGCGTTTTTCACCCGCGCTAAAGCGGATTTGAAGAGTGTGTAGTTGGAAGGTGGCCTGGCCAGCAGGCGGCAACACAAGATATTGGTCCCTGGAGGGAATTACCAAGGGAGCGAAGAGACGATGCACGGCGTTTTTGGAGCTTTGCGATTTGACGATACCTGAGCTACCTATATTTGTGGCTCACCTTAATGCCAAAGGGAGTTAAGTAAAGTGCATCACACCTATTAGCTAAAACGTGAGTACCTATTTCCTGGTACAATATCATTCGAATTTTAAGAGATGGTTGGTGCCTTGGTAATTTGTTGATCACTTTGTCATAATGAACAAGTGAAGAAGGAATTCAACTTGTGTACCGAACGCGAGAGAATAATACGCACCTGTACAAGAACATGTTAACCCATTTCCATTGATGGTTATTCATCTTTGAAACAGACAACAGGCGCAGCGCAGTAGCTGTGAATAAGACGGCAATAACTCTACCAAGTGAGCGCCAAGAATCAAGGCAATTGGATAAAACGACTGCATTAATGACATAACTTTGAACATTCTGTACCTTAGTAGTCAGATCGCCAAGACATGGGTAGATCGCTCGGCATGCTTAAGCCGGCTTGGCACAGTCTAACCCCTGCGACCATCAAGGACCAACCCTCATCTGAATGATGACGACCCGCAACAGCAAGTTCCAAGTCATTTCATTAGCTTGGAATAACGCCTACCAATGGACGGTCTGTTGCCAGCTGCATTTCCTGATTCATGGACACTGCTCAAACGGTCTGAGAGGACAGTGAAAGCTTGATGTGTTGTCGTCGTAACCTTGTGGCTGACCATGACAACGGTGGAACAAGGAGCGAAGAATGTCGGACTAGATTCAAGCTTTGAATCAAGCTTATTGGAAGACTTGCCCTCCAGAACAGGTGAGGAGGAGGCCTCTGGAGTCCCATGCCTTGCACAGTCCTTGAATTATTACCGTTTTAAGGTAGCGGGCGGTAAGATAATGATAGCGTAGCATCTGGTTTTGGGTCTACTTTGACGTGTCGCTCTTAATAAAAACTGACCAGTGACATAAGTACTAAGTAGGGCAGCACATGTAGCATAACAGAGGGAGAAACAGGACCTTTTTCAGGGAAATGAATTGTTATTAAAAGGGGAAAACAGAAAAACGGGTGACCTCACCGTTGACTTTCAAGCTTAAAGGGAATCAACAAAACGGTGTCCACCACCAACCCTTTCCCCTTCTCGAATTCTTGGCAGTTCTTCCTTTTTTTTCTAAATTTTTACTTTGCACTGCCGTGAGTGACACGCACACACGCAACATCCGCTGACCCACGCACCTCTGGACTTGGACCCCAGTTCTTGGCGATGTCTTCCTGTAAGGTCCCCTTTCTTGACTTTTCACATTTGCTCTATCTATCTCAACAACTGTTTTTTCTTCTTTCGTTCTCACGCATAGCCTTTGTTATTATTATCATCGTCATTGTCGTTATTTTTTGCTTACTCACATCACAATAGTCAACCACTTCAACATTAAGCGCCAAGCGCACACCCTCAGTCGTACCAGTACCGATCAATCTTGGAACCCATTTCGTCACGTCGCCTGGAACCGTCGAGCGCGCACTTTCTCCGAAGCCGGCTTAGAAGGGCAACAAGGCACTCGAGACCACACAGCTGGAGAAGAATTGACGCACGCAGTCACTGAGCCTGGACGATCCGGACCAGCCAGAGAGTGGTCAACAGCAGAGACAATGATGGATACGAGGAGAAGTAAAGAAGATGGATATGATCGGGAGAAAATGGTTGGAGGAGGTTCACCCATCGAGGGAAGCAACGATATTCCTACATCACAGCGCTCGCTCGTCGGCGACGAAAGCCAACTACGAAACAGAAGACGCGAAGACGTCCCGGCCGCCGCAGACCAGAACGTCGACCTGGAAAAAAGGAAACTTGACAGACGACAATCATCAAAACTATTCCGTCATGTTGAACCAAAGGAACCCTTTACTGTCCGAAATCAACTTGAGAGAACCTTTCTCAACTCATACATCAACATTCTTATCATCGCCGCCCCTGTCGGTATCGCCCTCAACTACATCCACAGCGTGAACCGAATTGCCGTGTTTGTTGTTAACTTTATCGCCATTATCCCACTTGCCGCCATTCTGAGTTTCGCCACAGAAGAAATCGCCCTCAGGACCGGTGAAGTTCTGGGAGGTCTAATCAATGCCACTTTCGGAAATGCCGTTGAGCTCATCGTGGCTATATTGGCTTTGGTAGACGGAAAGGTTATTATTGTTCAAACCTCTTTGGTGGGGTCTATTCTGAGCAACCTTCTTCTGGTGCTTGGTTTCTGTTTCTTCTTCGGCGGCCTGCGACGTGAGGCTCAGTATTTCAATGTGACGGTAGCACAGACCGCGGCCAGGTAAGTTGGTGAAACCTGGCTTATTCAATCTTTTGCTAACAAGATCTCATAGTATGCTCGCCTTGGCAGTCGCTTCTGTCATCGTACCAACAGTCTTCGACCAAGCTAGAGACACGCCGGCCGCTAACGTTGCTCGACTCTCAAGAGGCACAGCAGTAATCCTTCTCATTGTATACGCGGCCTATCTGCTGTTTCAACTCAAGACCCACTCAAGCACTTTCCGACAAGAAGGCCAGAAGGTTGCCGCGAAACCTTGGTCGCGTGGGGGTGGCGGTAACATCCGTCAAGGTATCATGGTCCCAGGTGCTCTCATCGGTGGTGGCATGACTGGCCGCGAGGAAAACGAGCGTCTCTCAGAGATGATCATGAACCCTCACCGGTTACCAAAGTCCCAGGAAGAGGAAGATGATGAGGAGGAACCTCAGCTACACTTCTGGGTGGCAGTTGCTACACTGACAACCGCCACCGTCTTGATTGCGCTTTGCGCTGAGTTTATGGTTGACTCCATCGACGCCGTTACGAAAACAGGTGGTGTATCAGAGGAGTTCGTCGGATTGATCTTACTGCCGATTGTAGGCAACGCAGCTGAGCACGCAACCGCTGTCACTGTCGCAATCAAGGACAAGATGGATTTGGCTATTGGAGTCGCGGTTGGAAGCTCCATGCAAGTTGCCCTCTTTTTGATTCCTCTACTGGTCATTATTGGCTGGGGAATGGGCAACGATGATATGAACTTGAGTTTCGACTTATTCCAGGTTGCGACCATGTTCGTAGCTGTCTTGCTGGTCAACTATCTGATCGCAGACGGCAAGAGCCATTGGCTGGAGGGCTGGCTTCTTATCTGTCTTTATTCTATCATCGCTGTATGCTCTTGGTGTAAGTCAAATCCACCGCCCCCTTTTAAACTTTCGCTGACCACAGAACAGGGTACCCAACTCACTCAGACGAGTAAGATTGATCTCCCCAGGGATTACACTCCCATCAGTTCCCCGATCCAAGCCACAACCCTGTTATAGGGCATTTCTTCTTGATGTTTATATTTTTGCATCCCCGTATGGCTAACCGCCTTTGTGTCCAATGATTTCTCATGGATCTCGATTGAGCAAGTACTTGTATAAAGTCTATTTTAAAATTTTAAAATTTATTGGGAGCCTTTCCTACTACAATCGTTAACGTAGCGGTGACTATATCAGTGCGCAAAGCGTCGGGCGTCGGAGGCAGTGTCGATTCTTAGTTAGAAACTCTCAATAAACGTGAGATTAATAAGTCTTTGCCCAACATTCCTTTACATTATGCGATATTAACGATCTACAACAGCTTGATGAAAGACATCAGAACCAGGTCCCACATGATCTACCTCGGTCCTCCAGTGTTAACTGGAAGTTTGCAATATAGCTATGAACCGAGATTTATTTCATTTGAGTTTTTGTGCACTACCAAGGTATCTGCAGTATGTTCTACCTACCTACCTAAGTATCAGTCTACTGTACACCTCCTCGAGACCTAACAGCTGTTTTTGGGGCGCTATAGTTTTTTTGTTGATATACTTGAGACAGCTATAGTAATAGCCAATCATATTACACAGTGATACATGCCTAACAGCGGACATCCATGAGTAGAAGGCGGTGAAAGAATTCTGCCGCGACCGCCAACCTCACGTTCTAGTGCTCATGCTATTGACCATGTCCGGTTGCGACAAGCGATTCTCCATCAACCGCATCGCGATCGGTTTAGTCAATAAGATCAACACACTCAGAGCAACATGCGAGCTACAGGGTCATATCGCGCTCTGTCGAATCTTCCTCTATAGCGAGCGAGCGACAGCCCGATCCCATGTCACGAAATGGTACCACCAGGAACCCGGTCCCGCGCAAGGGACCGCCGCACTGGCGACAGTATAGCAAGTCAAGCTTAGATCGCTCCCATGCCGACGTTCCTGTTTCCCCCGCGAGCATATCGACCCATTCCACTATCAAAGATGAGAAGCGAACAAGAATAGAACGCCGATGTACTGTGACAGTCAACGAAGGCTATGCTCGGGATGAGGTCCTGCTCAATTTCGATGTAGTGGGCGCCGATGTGAAGCCTGGAATGTTGATGTGTATCTCGACTGTGAGGGACGACCTGCGAAAGATCTCTGCTGGGCATGGTTCCAGTAGCAAGCAAAATCAAGATGCTTCCAAGGGAACGTCGGGAACTCAGAGTGGGGATGGCGTGGGCTTCAAGTATTTCTTTGTCGCCAAAGATATGCCTCAAGAGACCAAGACTCGGAACCCTGACGTTGAGGTATATGTATTAAAGCATATTGCTGATGCGTTTGGGATGAAGAAAGGTTCCCAAGTCCTGCTAACAATGGTGAGGGATCTATCTCAACATGAAATGCATGATGCTAATTTCAACCAAGGTGGATGCGAAGAATCCAGCTACCGAAGCCTCTCACGTAGAATTGTCTTTCAAAGACCAATACTTATCCAGATCAGATATTTGGAGAATGACCGTTGGAGAGTTGACAGGAAGAACCGTTTACAAAGGCCAATCGGTCTTGTTCATGGGCACCATCAAGGCGCAAGTCACTGCAATTTATGTTGCTAGTGGCAAAACGCACTCTGCCTTCTTCACCCGGGACACTCGGCCCATCTTTCGGAGTGAATCAGCAAGATACGTCCTCTTTATTCAGATGGCCAAAGAAATGTGGGAATTCGATGCAGAGAGTTCTGGCGAAATCATGTTCAACAAGGTCGTCAATGGGTTTCTTCCCGCGCTGTTCAAGAGATGGGCTATGCTTAAGGCCAAACACCTGGTCAGTATCGTGCTTTTTGCTCGTGTAGAATATGATACCGGCTTGACAGCTGAATTCGACGGCCTCTCCGGCGACTTTTACACTGGTATACAGCCATCTGGCCTGCGCCGACCATACAAAGACTTTTACCGAGTCGTGGTCAGCGAGATGGGCAGTGGGGAATGGACAAAGATCCTGCACCAGTTGAAGGTAGAGTTCAACTTCTTCCGCCGGGACATCAGTTTGTATCATCACAAGCTCAACGCCCAGGCTGATATCAGTGGTTCCGACTCCATTCCCAAAGATACTCCCTCGTCTCGTGTCAAGGCTGAGTCAACATATGCCATGTATGGCAATGTTCTAGAGGCGATCAACCTAGCTTCATCTCAGTTTGCCCACGATCATATTGACAGAGACCTTACCAGGACAGGAATTTCAATTGCGGTAATCAGTCCTGGCTCTGGTGTTTTTGAGGTAGACTATGAGACCCTGCGAAGGACCACCGAAGCACTGGTGGGGAATGGCATTGGTATTGATCTGATATGCATGCCCAAAATGCCGCTGCATTCAGTGCCTCTATTCAAGTATCGCAACCCCCAGTATTCTGATGATCACGGCCATGCTCATCGGTCAAGCTTCTCGAGATCGTTTCACAGTCGTGATAGCACACCGAACCACCCTACGCCGGTGATAGGGAGCTATCAGTCTCTTGGTGAATCATTCTCACCTTCAAAAGGGATGAGCCTTTCACGCCGTGTTGACCCCCTCATATCCATGGCAACAAGCGACCAATGGTGCTTTGCGCTTCCACAATGGCTTCATGTCTCGTTCTGGACTGGAGCATCTGATGAGGCGCTTTCGTATGAGGGTATTGCCTTGTCCGTGTCTAACAAAGTTATGCAAGACGACGAAGACGAGTTTAACATCAGATGCCGTATGTACGCGTTGCAGATGAGGAGTGTCCTTGAAACAAACGAGATAGAAACAACGCCTTTGCAAGTTGACACTCACTTCCCCGCCAATATCACTGAACCACCGTCGTCGCAGAAATATCGTAACACTGGTATCAACGACACTGTCTACATTCCCAGTAGACGAGCGCCAGAGGGTCTTTACGATCACACATACGGATTCCAAAGATTTATTCCGGACAGATTGGCAAGGCCTGGCGAAAAATCACTGTGGAAACAATTGCAAGAGTTCGATGACCATAGGGCCAAAATTTCTCATGGTCGCAGTCGGCATCACTCATCAAGGTATGCCAAGGACTTAGATGAAATTACGAGAAGGCAGTTGGCGGAGGACTCTGGTCTTTACGGAACTTCGCTCCCCGAGAAAAAGGCGCCAATTATTGGTGCTTCGGCAAGGAAGTTGTCAATGAATATCACAGATGGTGACAAGCCATCCCCAACCAGTCTGAAAAAGAGCACCGAACCAACGCCAAAGCCTCCCAAACAAATCGCTAAACAACCCAAGCTGATGAGGCAGATCAGCCTTGGCCAACGCGGATTTGGCATTGCTGCCCCAAAGGCTGTAGTTGCAGAGATTAAGGCTGAGACGGTCAACGCTTCTGGTGTCTCTTCTGGCGAAGGAAAACAGCCCTCAACGCCTCGCATCCGCCCCGAACTACGTCCAAGCTCTCCGCAGACAATCACAAGCCACCCATCTTCAGTTTCTATTCAGAAGTATCGACTTGACGCCCCGGATACTATCATTGAAGGGGTGCCGATGACCCCCAGTATTCCTATTCTCAAAAGAAACAATTCCGGCCTCGATGTGGCTGCGATGCAGTTGAGGACTGCATCTACCACGATCGGCTCGTCGTTCAATAATCGTCAGCAAAAGCGGGACGACGATCGCGACCTCAGGTACTCGGAAGCCCTTCGTGCCGACGATGCACAGAAACTATATACAAACAAATTGCGTGCTGGTGCACTGAGCGATACCGTTCAAGATCTGCCCACAACTCTCTCGCCCACCACTTCCATCACTCCATGGCTGACACTTGTAAACCCTTCGAACCCGGAAAGTCTTGCAATCGATGACACCGTATTGTATAGTCGTTGGCAACATGTTTATCCCCAGATCACCCAAATGAAGGTTCAGAAGTGGAAGGCTCTTTGCTGCCCTGCATCTGTGCCTCTCACCACAGAGTATTTCCCTTCAAAAACACAGTTTGACACGGAGTACCATCGTCATCCGTATACTGTCGAGCAAGATACAGATGACGACCTAGTTGAGGCGCCCAAGTCACGGCAGGAATTTGTTCAAGAGCTCATCAGTTTGCGGTTCACTCAGGGTTTCCAGGTCGTGGTAGGGCCATTGGTTGCTCGTGCATTTGGACAGAACTTGATCAAGATTGGTGACATATTCTCGAGGGATCAACCCTTGGAGGATGGCACTAGTATCTTCATGTCAGTTGGCAACAGCATTCATCAACTTTCGTGCGTCAATGGTACCGAAGTTGAGGTAAATATCTTCATGCGGAAGCCGACTGATACTTCATTCACCTCCCAAGGTTTCTCGCCAATTTACAAGCCTGCGATCCGCACGCTATTGGATGATACTTATGAAGCGCGCGAGATTGACCTCCTCACTCCTCGTACTGACCGCAACTGGAATATGATCGACTCCTACATTGCTGGGCATCATAATGAAATGTCAGACAGCCTTCGTTTCTGGCGTGCAAGATTCGTCCTTATCCCTGTGTTGCGGAAGGACGTCCCAATGTCAAGGACACAAACCGGGGACCATGCGGAAGAGGTACGAATCGAAGGTATCAAACGTCTTGCCCAATCCTGGCAAAAGTATCGCTACATTCCTCCATCCGAGCGGAGGTATCATTCGGTTCCTCAACAGAAACGACGACGAGACCCCAATCCCCTGGATATCGTGTGGAAGACTGATGATCCCTCGGTTGTTATCACCGCTGAAGTCGAAACACTTCCTCTTACAGAAGGGGTGGAGGGTGCTAATCGAAAAGGATTGGTATCTGCTAAGGAGCGCTTCAAGAAATCTAATCTGAACTTATCAACCCTGGGTGATGCCATGCAGCAGCCTGTTGAGAATGGAGGTGTTAGGCTTCAGAACCGCAGATGGCATCTTCGCCTCTACTCTGCCTGTTTCATCGGATCTGACATGGTGACATGGTTGCTTGACAACTTTGAAGATCTCGACACTCGAGAAGATGCTGAGGCACTGGGCAATGCTTTGATGGCCCATGACGAACTCAAGTCTGCAAACCCTAAAGACAAGGGCTTATTCGTTCATGTCGACAAACGCCACCAGTTCCGAGATGGCAACTACTACTATCAAATTGCCAGCGACTTTGCCAAACCTCATGTAGGATGGTTTAACGCTCGGCGGGCACCCGTGCCGCCAACGCCAAGTATCGATCCTTCGAGTCGAGATTCACCTCGGGCCTTGATGTCGGCTCGTTCAGTTGAAGAAAGTGGTTCCCCTGCGTCAACTTCAACAACACCAACTATATCGCTCCCTCATGGTGGAAAGCGGCCCAGAGTCGTGCTTAGCAAGGTCATAAAGTATGATGTTGACCATCGCAAGCGGTCATACAGACCGGAGAGGATTGACCTGCATTACGATCGTCTCCACAACCCTGACAGCTGTTACCACATTCGTATAGACTGGATGAACGTGACCACAAAGCTGGTGGAAGACGCAGTTGAGAGCTGGGCTCGGGAAGCCAGCCAATACGGCTTGCGACTAGTCGAACTACCCATCAAGGAGGCATGTACAATCACAGAGACGAACCCCTTCAGGAAACCATATCACATCAAGTTGGCAGCCCGTCCTCCGGATCAGAGGCCCGAGACGTACATCGATCCCAACTCCTTGGGCCCAACAACATCTCCGAACAAGCACTTCTACCAAACGGCGATTCTTAAAAAGTTTGACTTTGTCCTGGATACGGAAGCGGCATCCAATTTCCCAAGCAACGTCGATGTGAGCTATTCATGGGGCAAGCCTGATTACAAGTACACTCAGTACATCCATCGCAGTGGTACTCTCTTGGCTGAGATCACGGACGAAGGTGATTTCTTGATTCTGGCAAACCGTTTGTACAGCAATCGACCTGCAGGGATGCGTTCAATCGACCCGCCATCGTTGGTAGAGCGCGGCGGCCGCATGGCATCGTATGGCCCTTACTCAACCTTTGGAATGACTGAACCAGCAACGCTATCTTCGCCCCTCCTGAAGCCAACACATTATTACCACTCGCCAGCGCTGAAGCCAGCTGATCAACCACACAACAAACCAATACCTGCAACGACTCCTGATCCCGACTCCCTCAATGCCGAGATTGACGAGTTCTGCAAGAACAAGACAGCACTTGAGGAGTTTTACAGAGAAGCTTTAGAGAAGGGCCAGAAAGTTCAAGGCACGCCTGCAACAGCGCCGGCGTTGGAAGCAGTTCCCGAAGCTAGTATCCCGACGCTGGGGTTGCCGCCTGGTGTTCTGGGAGGGAATGACGGTGCGCCAACAAAACGGCTGAACAGCCCCATGTCGTTCCTTCGAAGAAGTAGTGTGCAGTATGATGGCGGATCCAGTCTGACAGGGAGATGAAAATGATAGTTTGTACATTATCTAGAATATGTTGTCACTGAGCATCGGTGCATGCCTGCTAGGTGTGTCACGTTTGAATATGTATCAATAGCATTCAGCATGTCACTTCGCGTCTTTTTGTGCTCGCGGAGACATTGGGCAGAGTTCATTGTTCGTTGAAACATTCGCGCAAAAAACTCTTGCATTCTGCAAATAACACTAGGGGTATACTAAAGCAAAATACAGCCCGACATATGAAACTCTATCTAAATAAATTATCCTGTTCCATTCGTCATATCTCGTACGCTTTTAGTCTGTTCGATGCGCGTCGTGCCTATCCATTAGTACTCCTTGTATCTTAAGCCACCATTTCGGCTATACCACCCCATAAGGTAATGTCTTCTCACACTCAGGCGATCGTCCCACCCTGATTCAAAACGATGCAATTATTCAACAACGTAGCAGCTTCGTGAAGGAGCTCCCAGCGTGTTGTTTCAAATGTATCTTTGAGAACCATGAGAAGAGCTGTGTTCGAGTTAAATCCTGTTCTGTTCTGCAGATCGGCAGGGTTTTCAATCGTGCCAAACTTGATGAAATAGTTTCTCATGTGGTGAAGTTTCTCTTGTTTATTGATGGGCAGTGGGACGTTCGGGCATGGACCTTCCAGTGCGAAGCCATAACTCCAGACGACAAGAGCAGCAAAATACATGACCCATGGGCGGTTCAAAAGAACATCGTCGCGGGCGTCGTACGGCTCATCAAGATGATAGCCACCGGCATGCGCTGGGGATACCTGATCAGGAGCCAAAACGGAGCATAAAAATTTGATTGCATAAAAGGCAGCATCTCTGGCCCTTGCCGAATGGGCCCAGTGGTCTTTGATCCGCCTTTGAGCACTATTGAATTCTTGAGGCCCAATAGTTCGACCAAGGAGACGCTTTGCTCGAGCGAACATTTGACAGTCAACAATGTCAGCGTGCATGGCCATGTGAGCCAGATGGTGTAAAACTGTGCGGCTTTCGAACACGACATTGAATTCCTGCCTCTTAGTAGCGTCGTCCTGGTAAGGGTCAGCCGCTTCGTTTCGTTCCAGATGCTTATCGAAATCTGCTTTCCAAGTGTCGTATGCGCGGGTAAGAGTAGCTCGCCATCGATCACGGCCACCCAAAGCCTGGATGATACCACCACCAAGGACGTTGACCTGAAGATCCCGCTGATGCATATGCCATGATACACTCAAGAGACCCGTCATGAGAACCGTCCTGCCAAATGAAGTTGTGTGAACGTCTTGACCACTCAGTGTTCGCTTGAGACCCTCCAAAAATGAGGTTGGCTTGATACCATTCGACAGCAAATTTGAATCAATCCTCCAGACTTCGGAGCTGCTTCCGGCTCTCCACATGGATTCATCGCACGGGAGAGGGAGTCGCATCTCATGAGCGACCATGACCGCGGAGTGGCCAAACATGGTGGCATGAATTGAGTCGACGATAAATGCAGCAAACGCCGCACGCCTGGTCGCTTCGTTGGTAACCCAGTGTTCCCACCACTTATCGGCCGTTCCAGTAGTGCTGGAGGTGGAGGATTGTCGAGAACCGTTGGACCCATCACGAGGGTTTGGTGGAGAATCTAATGCAGATTTGCCGATCAGGGACCTTCCTCTTCGCATCAAAGTGATTGTGGTGGCATGGTGAATGTGGGCCCGTTCGTGGAGTTCTCTTGTAGCAAACATCTTCTCATAAAGCTCAAGCAGAATCAGGGATTGGAAGATCCATAGTTTGGCAGGCGGTCGGAAGTTGACGTCCATGAAAATATCCCAACGGAGATGCCAAGCAAGGAAGTTGGACAGCTGGGCACTTGCTCTCGTCACTTTGTGTCCATGTGTCCGATCTAGGCAAGCACCTCCTATAGCCATCATAGCAAGCAGCAAGAGGTTCGGAGTTTTGTCAGGCGAGAAAGTAGGCTTGTGAAGTATGGGCATCTGGTCACTAAAATGGTACCAGTAAGAGCCAATATAAGCCTGCATCATCCTCTTGCTCAGCATGTGGTCACCATTCGAGCGATCGCCTTCCAGCAGGTCGGCCCACTGGCGATCGGGTGGGGCATGCTTGTTATCATGAAATCGTTCTTTAATGAAGTCGAACAGTTCTTGGCTCTTCTCCTCAGATATCGTAGCTTCGGGAACCTGCTGGTCGAGGAGATTGTTGACAGCCATCACCTGCTGGGGGGCAGTTGGGAAATATCCCAGCGAATTACTGTCAGTGCCCAGAAGGGATATGTTGAACTGATTGCCTTGCAGTTCCGCATAGCTAAATTTGGGGTTAGTACAGTCAGTCACCACGCATCTTGGAGGGCTACTGACTTGGTATAGTTAGGACCCATAACTGGAGTCATTGCCTGGCTTGGGGAATTAAAAAGATAAGCCATGAAATCCTCAGGCATTCCGACGTAAGGCGACTTGTTCAGATCGCCACCTTCTCCGAAGACAGGGACAGTGGCAGGCATGGCCATCTGGTCAAGCATCATCATCTCGCTAGCTTGCGTGGTGCCTGGCTCTGAGTACTCAGCCGAAGTGACAACGGTAGAATCCTGTCCACTAGAGTACTGAGCAGGAGGCAAATTCATAGGCATGACGTTCTGCTGGCTGACAAAGGAGTTCTGTGTCATGTTTTGTTGGTTTGGGAAACCATGCTGATTAGCAATGGGGGACATCGCGTTGTATTGTGAATTGCTGGCTGACAAGGAAGGTCTTTGTGACACTATGGGCGATTGAGGTTGGCTCAGTTGTGGCGTGCGATTGTCGTAACCCTGAGTTGGGGACATGTAGTTTTCCATACCATTAGACATAGGTCCGTTTTGGTACATCCCCGTTTGAGCATTACCTATAGGCGAGTAAGGACTGGGTGTTGGGATTTGCGATGTTTGATAAGACATATTTGTTGGCTGCGACTTTCCGTAATCCATAGAGTTGTTTCGGCTGAAGTTTGGTGGTTGGCCAGGAGCAATAGCTGGCGCCATGTGTCCAGCCATGCTATCTCTTTGATTAAGCTGTGAGCCTTTTGCAGCATGTCGGTCCATGTGTCTTTTGAGAAGATCTCCTCTAACGAATGTCCGTGTGCAGTTGGGGAAGGTGCAGTGGTATGTTTGTTTGGAGTTGTGGTTAAGTTGATGTCGATATCTGTGTTCTATGTCAGTACATGTGTCGTTGAGTTGGGTAGCACAAGGCCAAGTCATACAAATGTTCCGCTCTCGAATAGCTCTTTCCACAGCCTTCAGCACTGCACTCAAACCTCTTATCTAAACCCTTTCGGCTACGTCTTCGTTTTCTTGCAGGGCCTGGACCATCTGAGTTGGAGGATGCGCCATTTGGGCCGTCTTGGTTTCCTTCGCCTCTTGCATCTTGTTCAGGGCCGTCATTTTCAGGTGAGCGACTTCTTCGTCGACCACGCGTTGAGGGATCTGAAGTGTCGCGAGGAGATATGTTTTGAGCTCCCATTGCGCTGGAGCTTACCGGAGAGATGGGCAAAGTCGGTTTCACTTGGTTCGTTATAACAGATGCCATGACCCGCTCTTAGAAGGGGTTGTTGAGTGCGAAAGGAGTAGGTATAACGAGGGAAGAACTCTGGGGCGTCAATCCGATATACAAACAAACCGGCAGGCGACAGATAGCCAGCAGCCGGGCGTTGTTAGAACAGGGCGCGTACTATGTAGATGACGGTTGGTATTAATTGCTGCGCTGCGCTGCGCTGCGCTCTACTATGCTGTCGCAAAGCGTGCCGTTGCAGCTGGGTGTAATAGCGGGGTTGACTTGGTTGTGACCGGGGGGGCCGCGTGAGTGGGACTGGACGGAAATAAATCGTGTACATTAATTAGTTGCTCTGTTCGAGACCCCTATAAGTCGATATGACGCTGCACGTAACGCATGGCAGAATGGGGAAAGCTTCGGTGCGTCTCGACTCGACAATCTGGCAAAGGCCACTAGAAATCGTAGCGTAATGGCACGTCGGGTTTTTCCTGATTGAAGTTGAACGTCAGTCTCCTATGCTGACTTTTAAAGTCGATCAGTTCTCAACGGTCGGACTGGTTCCGCAGTGTTAGCAGCGAACGAAGGACAATAAGTGTCGCATGTTTCTGCGGCTAAAATGAAGGAGGTGGAGCGATGAGCCACGGGCCAGCTTGGGGAAGACGGGATGTGGGACCATGACATGACCGGAGACGGACGGTAGAGAAGCCAGAACGAACGAAGGAGGTTGTGAGTTGTCGCATTGCTGATCCCTTTATCTTGCAATGACCCTTCAGCTAGGTATGGAGAGGACGGGGTTTGGAAGCGGCTGCTGCCGAGAGCGAGACGCCGTTGCGGCGCTGGTTGAGGTTGAGGCTTTTGTGGGGGTGGGTACGGATATCGAATAGGTAGGCCTGCCTGTCTATTTAAATGAGGCCGATATGAAGTTGCCGATTATCTACAACTCGCCTAACGTTTGGGAAACGCACAGGACGCTTTGACTGGTGTTTGCAATGGATCGCTCTCGAAAACTTGGTTCCAGGATGTATAAAAATCCATTGTCGTGCGACAGGCAAGGTCGGACGACGTACCTACTTAGGCAGCAGGAATGAAGACCAAAGGATTTGGACCAAATATTGGAACCGGGCATGGAGAGCAATAGACAGCGACAAGACAGGATGCGATCACATTTGACTGCTATCGTCCAATAATCCACAGTGATCTGGCGATTCTCTGGCTCTTCTGGTGAGGTAAAGGAAGAGCTACAGGTATAGTGCCATAATGTGGTCCCTGTAGTCCGGTCCGAGTGGCGCTGGTGAAGGGTAGGCAGATGGAACGTGCAAAAAAGGAGGGGGATTCAAAGAAGTGTAAAAGATTGAAGAAAATATCGTTTCTACCTACCTGGAGGATCGATTTATTATTATACACAGATGTGTAACAGGTGCAACACAGGTGTGACAGAAGGATGTTGGAAGCCGATGAAGAGCAACGAGGGAAGAGAAACAAAGACCGGCTAATAATATTACCTTAGTACTAAGGTAGACTCCTGGAGAGAGCAACGTTTCTTTTCCAACGTTAGATTGAGGTGGCTTATAGACAGGTACCTAATATGAAACAGTATCGAGTGGAACGATGAATCAGATACGTACAATGAGAAGAAACTCCGGGGCTATCAGACAGAATAAGAGGAAGAAGAAAAAATATTATAAGTTACCTATGTTGTAACGTAAACAAGGCCACAAAAGCTTCACGGCGTGGGATGGGCTGGAGTAAAGTGAGCTTGAACTGAAGTGAGCGATCTGGGGGAGAGAGTGGGGGGACTTGAGTGGACTTTAACGGAATGAATGGGGTAAAAGGGTCGCGTATCATGGTGGATGCCAATGGAGCCTGAACCCTTTTCGTACCATGCCTTTTGCCTTCTCGGTAAAGCGTCCGCTTGCTCCTCCACGCGCGCTACTGCTTATCCCTGCACAATTCATTTAGCGCAGCCTCATTTCGAATCCCATTTTTTTAATGTCTGATTTATTTTACTAGATATAAAACCATTCTGCTCTGTCATTAAAAATGATAGCTGTCAACAGAAAACGGAGATTCTTTTATTTGATCACGACACCTAACCTAGTCATAGTACTTATATGATGGATTCAAGCGAAACCGACATTCCAGAGATGACCAGGTTTCACACCTTTAGGATGAAAAGACCCTGGCTCCAAGGAGGATGGGCTACACAGGGATGTTGTGCTTGGGATGTGATAACGTCTGTTCTCACTTTTTTGTCTGCCCCGAGCGACCGGGCATCCATGACCCTTCTTTCCACTTTAAAACCGCAGCTGATTATCCAGATGAATGAATACCTTGGCTAGAATCGGATCTTGAAAGTTCACCAAAATGTCAGATCTTGCTCATCATTAAGCATCAGCCAAACCATGTCTGTGGCCTTGTTAGTATAATTTCCCAAGGCATTGTTACGCTACAAGCACTGCATTGGTACAGCCTCAGAAACTAACCATGTTGTCTCGATCAATTTTCAACCCTACTTACCTAGTGTTGCAAGAAAAGAAGAGAGAGAAAAAAACGCAGTCTGTGCTTTCTCTTTCTTGCATGCTGCATAAGATAGGTATGCAGGTAGTCGCTCACAATCGACAACATGTCACGATCAATCTCGGACCCTCTCCCCGAGCCAAGAAGGGAACAGAAACCCCACGGACCATTCAGAACTGCATGTACGGATATAGGTATACCTGGGTACCTTGGTATAGGTAGTTTACACCATGCCTCTACTTGCCGTGCTTGCTAGCCAGCGGGCCGCTTCAAGCTTTATAGACCGTGCTCGTCAGCTCGAGATTCTACTTGCACCATCAGACGCTTATCATATCCAAGGTTACAGTACGTAATTCTTTGAACTCGAGTCAAAGACTAGGTAGTTATTCAGATCCCTTTTTGTTTCTCTCCAGTCTTACTTTTATATGGTTGGCGATCATTGACCTGCAGCAAGACTTGACTGTATAATTGGCAGTGGTTTGCCGCGTCAGACTAATAAGTTACTGAACAGAACGACCCTCTTTTTTTCTTTTGATTTTTGATCCTATCTTGAGGGAACTTGGTGGTCTTCGCCTGATATGATAAATATAAACACATAATAAATAATTACGTTACAGCTACAATCTGGACTGTCGACTGATTGCCACTCACAGTCGAATCCGTCACCTGCTAGAAATGATGTATGTCTGCTAAATTGGCACAGTACAAAACTTGGCACTTATTGACCGCAGTTGAACGAGGCTGTTGTTCGCTCCAACTCATATGGAGCTGTACCACCTCAAAGTCCAAAGGCTGGTTCGGGGCACTAACCTCGACAGGGGTTGTGTTGTTGGAAAAGAGAACGTCATGCTATTTCTAGGACTTGAGAGCAGAGGAACAAGATGGTGTTCCCAGGAAAATGATATGACACCAGGAAACACTGCTAGTGCTGCTCCTCAGAGGCCCAGACACAAAATAAAACAAAAGACATAGACTTGTCAACTGTCTCAAAGCTAACAAGTCGGCTGATCAGCTCCCCGGGTTTCCCATCTCCACAGCGGCTGATAATTTGACTGGGAATGACATTGGCTCGCATCTCCTCCACCTGCAACTATTTCCTCCAGCTATGCAAGTTCGTCTCAATTCGAGTATCCTGATTCGCCCAAACTCCCAGCGCACAGTTGAACTCTTATCAAGGATACCTTCTATTGGTCGCCTTCCATGCAGATGTCAAGTTCCATTCACTCATGGAAATCTCAATATCAACGTAATGGATTGCAGAGTACTGCAGATAGGAGAAAACTTGCAGGCTTGAATATAGCAGATTCCGGGGAACATATCTCCAGATGAATGAATCATGCATGAGAACAGGCCACCTGCCAACAACCTGGTTGTTGGCAGTGCATCTGGTGTCTTGAAGCTACATCGGTTGGTTCAAGTGTGTCGACCAGAGGGATATTGTCCAACGGTGTGATTATGATTCTGATACACGGCATGGGTACATACTATTAACCAGCTAAGTTCTATACATGCAAGCTTCGTAGCAGTCATTATCGTTCTACGATGACTGTCCATATTATGACCAGCAAGTTCAATATTAGACTTGAAAATGACTTTTATTTTTCTCGAGCAACGGGAGGAGTCAAGAAACCTTGTGTTGCGGCAATCGTGCTTTGGATTGAATTACACTCACAACCGAGCGGATAGAATATACACGATGGTGGCAAACGGCAAATCATTCGAAATCCAACAAAATCTCCGACTTCTGATGTGTCAATCAAGTTACTTGGCAGACGAAGTGCACATGATTAGAAGTGACTGCGTGTTCCGTCCCATACTGGTGGATCGCAAGTGGAGATGGGGTTTTGGGATCTCGTTCCAAGACGATGAAAGAGGCTAATAAGGATGATGCCGCGCTTTACGACCGATTGACTCTTTGATCTGATCGGCTTGCACCAGCACGGCATTTAGACTTCATCGGTAACGTGGGGGGTCTGTAGGTAGGTAGGTACCTAGTTAGTGTTGGCAGAAGAGATGGGTCCCACTACATTAGACACTCACTCAGGGAGATCTCATGACATATTTTTGGAGCCACTCACAGTTACGTAGTAATACTGCTCGGTTGACCGATACTCGGAGACAGACCTACGCAACAATTACGAATATTGAGACTCGGATGATATGGCTATGCTGCAAGCATGGACCGATAAGGGTAGATGAGTCTGATCGATCAAGATACAGGGGAGTTTCCTCCTCGCTTGTCTCATGTACATCGGAACATTATTACTGAGGGGCACCATTGCCCGATTATGGGGTAGCAACTGAAATTGAAGTACAACATGCTGCTAGCGAGTATGTAGAGGCACGTGGAGGTCAAAGGTAGGTACCTAGGTAGGCAGAATAAACTGTTGATCTACGGATAAAATCAAACCTCAGTACTAAGTTGTGTGCAAAGCCCAGCGTCTGGTTCCTGTCCTGGTTCGGTCCAACCAGAATTGACATTGCTCTTCCAGTAACTGACTGTATAGAACTCATCTACACCGTCAAGCGCGTCGCAAAAAAACAAGTAGGCACGTACGTCTCGGCGCTTCCAGCCCACCGGAAACGGGACGTTCGAGATTAGTGAGGCGCCAGGAGAAGAGCATGCTTCGTTATAAACTTTGTAGCATTCCCTAAATTGAAAGAGTACGGGCAGCCCGGCATGGACGTTTGAGCCACCCACCGGGCCGGACCCTCGGGCTTTGTGTCCCGTCTGTCCCCTGCTTCTCCAAAAGTAAAATTAACCTAAGTACAGTCAGTACCTGTCTGGACTTGGTGGAAATCTTCTGAAATAAATTCTATCCTCTCTTTTGTAATTGATTCCTGTGCCGTTTGTTCGTTATGGGAGCCTTGAGAAAAATTGAAGGATGGCAAGGGCATAGGAAGGTAAGTACCTGTTTTGCAGTGATACATTTCACTTTCAAAAGTACCTACCTACCTACCTAATGACTGGGTGAGTCCTTTTTTTCAGGGTCTTTCACCCCTGTCTGGTCAGTAAATCCTTCCATTTTGGTGGTCCCAGCTCTCCAAATTCAAAGCAGCTGTGACGTCGAAGATGCGGCAGGCGCAAGCGCAGCGTAGTCCCCCGTCCCGTCTGGCAGGAGCAGTGGTGCGTGACCCAAATTCCATTATTTTTCTGGACCGACCGACAGCGGCCAACCTTGACCCAGCTCTCTCCCCTTCCTCATTTCCTCTCCCACAAATTCCTCACTCAAATCAGGCATTGTTTATCTTACTATGTAACCTGTCATCCTTTCCCGTTCCGCCGTTCTTCTTCCACGACGACTCAAATTATCAATATCGACATCGACGCACTTTTTCACAGCCCACCATGCCACCCGCAAAATCCTCCCGCAGTCACGACGACTCCAAGTCAGACGCTCTCAATTCCAAGGAAAAAGGTGGAAACGGCCATTCTTCGACAAAGATGCGCCGAAACGCCAGTCAACAAAACCACTCTCATCTTCGAGAGGTTCAGAATGCTGCTGCTATTCTTCCTCCGCCACCTGCTGAGCCTGTTCCCCCTAGCGTTAGTCAACCCCCTCCTCCCTACCATGATCTTCGATCGCTCTTTCCAGTCCCCGTTCCCCAGGTTGCAGATGAATTTGACAGAGGTTGGGAAGCCATGAAGCAAAATCATGGCAATCATGGCATGCCTGGTCCTAGAGCGTGTTTAAAATCTGCCTTGCTTCATTCTCTCGTGCTTCAGTTCAACGTCTCGCTTACCTGTCGTATCATTCGCCCTTCTTCTGCTTAGCACAGCTTCCCCATGCGTATTCGCTTCCAACATTTGCTATAGTCATACTGACTCGGAGTCTCTTGTAGCTGCCATGGGCCCTCTTCGAACGAAACGTCCTCCATGCCTACCGTCGCGAGCACCGTCTGAACACCCCAACCTCTTTCTCCAGCCCATACTGCCAATGGATCCTGTCGCAGCCCAACAGCGTTGGTTTACACTCTCCGACCATGGTCCGACGTCGGCAAGCCCGGCGACAAAGCAAAGACCAGCTCGCGCTCGCCGTGCGCAAACATTTTAATGGAATGGGTGTACAGGAGAATGATGTGATCGTCGACTTTATTTACAAGATTCGGCATGACCCCAGTCGTATCTCTAAACCATACGTGGGCGGCAAGAACACGAATTTCATGAAATAAGGAATGGGCGCTCATAAGCAAGCAATTGAGGTTTATGTAAGGGATCGTATTGGTATGGAGTTTTGGGCGTTGAAATGAAGCGTTACAGCATCAGTCGCTTCGAGCAACTTGCGATGTTTTACCTCCACACTTTATAAGACTGCTTGGGCAGACGGGCTCGTTTGCATTGGTCGCATAGTGTTCTTGGGGCGGATTTAAAGTCTTGCACGGTTTCACGTTACATCATAGGGATACCACGTCTGGCATGGCAGGGAATGGGTTACTTCAATTTCATTTGCAGGGTACTTTAATAGTATCCGGAGTCTCGCGGAGTATATACTACCTGCTACCTATAGCATCGCAGGCAGAGAATGCGAATATCATGGCTATACCTTCTTTTTCAACGGGCGATAAGTTTGAGTTCTGTATTATGTTTGTGGTCATGTGCGCATGGACCATAAGCTCGCGCCTGTAGCCGATCAAGATTGCCCATGGTTGGGTAATGTTTCTCAATGCTGGAAAAGTGAGCAGTAAGATTCGCTGTCCTAAGAAAATGTGTAGTGCCTATAAAGCGTTCCATATCATGACACGCCATGACAGCGCCCATCGGCCTACCAAATTATTTACTATGGGCAGCAGAGCTTCGAAGAGCCAAGTATGCAAGGAAGTTTTCAAGCCCAGCCCACGAAGACTGGAACTGAAACGGGAGGCTTGGAGCTTTGTCTTACTCATCAACCACGGTCTAAAATTACTAGGCACAACTCTTTCTTTGTCAGATGTCTTCGGCTTCTCGTGGATCTCGAATGTGTTTCAAAATCCTCGGCTAGTCGGGGTAGTTTCGGCATAAGTGCTCAAGATCAACATTCTTTCATGATATTTTGGAATCCGGGATTGAATGCCCTCAACGTAACAAGACGAAATACCGAGATAATTTAAGACTCGAGAAACGGTCGCTCAACATCTCTCCCACGCGAGATCGTGTTTAAAGAGCTTCGACTGGCTTTACATCGGGTTTTCCATTCTTCAGGTTTATTGTCATAAGCTTCGACCAATAGGCTCTCATCTAAAAAGCGCAGCCGAAGCCGGCCCTTCCATATGACGAAGCTGGATGCCTGAGGCTTGTCCGAGCGTGGAAAAGTTCGAGATAGGTCTCGAAAAAAAGAGAATCACGAGCTATTCCGCTATTCGTCTGTGACGGTTCCTCTCCTCCCGGTTACCCTCTTTTTTCTCTTACATTCTGAATCTTGCGCACTTCTTTATATGGTTTCTTAGAGTCAGATGAATTGCTGCAGTTCAGGATGAGTTCTGGTTTGATATCAAAGGCCGCCCGTCCCACACGAGTTCTGGCGCAAAATGCCCCCAAGATTCAATGTTTAAGGAAAGGCGCCCAGCTTCACACTGCGGCGTGGTATGTCGGTTCTCACCGTCGACCTTCTCCTAGAAAGGGATCCCAATCTCCTGCCAAGCGGGTGAGTAATTGGAAATATCAATTGATATCATAGAGCGGCCCTTTCTAACGCCGTATAGTTGTTCCATGCCACAAATGCCGTTCAGCAAAAGGATCCTTACCAAGCTCTCGGTGTCGATAAGACCGCAAGTGCCAGCGATATTAAGAAGGCATACTATGGCCTAGCGAAAAAGTTCCACCCCGATACGAATAAGGATCCTCAAGCGAAGGACAAGTTCGCCGATATCCAGTCCGCCTACGAGATTCTATCCGACCCTAAGAAGCGCGAGCAGTACGACCAATTCGGTGCCGCTGGCTTCGACCCCAGTGGAGGAGGTGCCCCCGGGGGTGGCGGCGGTTTCGGCGGAGGACACCCGTTCTCGGGTTTCGGTGGATTTGGCGGACAAGGTGGCTTCGGCGGGTTCGGTGGCCAGGGAGGTTTCGGGGCCGGTGTCAATTTTGAAGACATTTTCTCAGCATTCACCGGACAGCAAGGCTTCGGTCGCCGAGGACGACAACAAGCTTATCAGCAGGAGATTCTGGTTGGCGACAACATCGAAGTCCAATCTACTATTAGCTTCATGGAGGCAGCGAAAGGCACAAGCAAGACCATCTCAATTACACCACTCAGCACCTGCGGCACGTGTAAAGGCAATGGCATGAAGGCTGGTACATCGAGGAGCGCATGTAGCGCTTGCGATGGATCTGGTACCCGGGTGCACTATATGCAGGGTGGCTTTCAAATGGCGTCTACTTGCGGCACTTGCGACGGAACTGGCACGGTTATCCCCAAGGGATCCGAGTGTAAGACTTGTTCAGGAAATGGTGTTGTGAGGGAGAGGAAGACCATCACAGTGGATATCCCTGCAGGTATCGAAGATGGCATGCGACTCCGAGTTGACGGCGCTGGCGACGCAGCCCCTACTGGTCGGGCTGCTGAGCCCAATGCTCGTAGCCAAAACGGGGACCTGTATGTCTTTGTGCGCGTCGCCAAGGATCCCAAGTTCCGACGAGACGGCTCCAATATCTTATACACAGCCAACATCCCTCTTACAACTGCTTTGCTGGGTGGACACGCCGAGATTCCGACTCTAGATGGAACAGTCAACGTCAAGGTTGCCACCGGTACCAATACAGGCGATAAGATCACCCTGCCTGGCATGGGAATGAAACGCCTCGGTTCCCGACGTGGCGGAAATGGTGACCTAAGGGTTGAGTACAAGGTCACTATGCCCAAATACCTGAGCGCCAACCAGCGAACCATTGTTGAGGTGCTCGCAGATGAGATGGGCGACAAGACAGCCAAGCGGGTGATGGGCGTTGGTTCTTCTAGGTAAGGAGTTATATCATGCACAATCGTGACAGCTGATGTACTGATCGCTTTCAAAGGGATTCAAACGACCCTGAATCGCATAGGGATGAGGGCTTCCTCAAGTCGCTCTGGCATACTCTGACCAACCACCCCGCTCACCAAAAGCCGAACGATGACGGAAGTCAGAATGACGGCTCTACCAAGAAGCCTGATGACAACGATAAGAAATAAGAAATATTTCACTCATGAATTGTACCATATGCTTGGAAGAATTATCAATAGAGGAACGGAAGAAGCGCATTTGTCGGTGTTTAAAAGGTTGTTATTATTATTTGTTGTATGGCGTCGGTGGAGGGTTACGACAGCCCAGCTACCCAGCTACTACTCACGTCGATCTGCCACACCGTCAGATCTGTTGTATACTAATTGTAGTATAGAAAGAAGGGGCTAGGAAACCCCCACGAGGCCACTCTCCTCATCAGTTTTGTAGTTAAAATCACTGTATGGTACATACACATTGTATATGAACGATGCTACGAATATAGATAGAATGCAATCCTACGATGGCAATGGGACATCACGTTCACGGTACCTACCTTGGCCGATAATGACCGCTTCGGCGTTGAGTGAGGGGTAGACCTTTGTGGTGTCTGACTTGATTAGAGTCCAAACCGTTCATCGTTATCAATTAACTCACATACCAGCGCAACAATGTGTGTAGTGTAGCCGTGTCCCTTTCGTGCTGTCATCAAAGTAAACTCCGTCGCAAATGTCACCAAGCTATCAGCCGATAGGCTTAAGCTTCTTCTTCTTTTTCTTATCGCCACCCGGCCCTTTCTGAAACTGTCGCCAGCTGCTGATCCGCTCATCCCGGGTAGATTCCCAATCTTGTTCATGCTGTCGCTTGCGCTTACGCTCCTCCAACTCGGCATCGGTGCGTCGTTGCTCGCGGCCTTCCTCTTGGAGTTGGGCCTTCATCTGCCGGCGTCGGCGGTGTTCGTTGTCGATCAGGACGTCTCGCGCCTTTGCGCGCCACATCTTTCGGAAATCTTCTGTCTTGAGCTCTTCACTGTCCACAGTCCATTTATTCTCACGCATAAGGAGCATACGCGCGTCTGCAATAGCCTCATCTAGTCGTTCGCGGTGCTTTTCATCCATGAGCTCAGTCTGAGCCTTCTTTAATCGATCGAATGCATCCGGGGCCAGCGGGTTCTTTGTCTTATCGGGGTGGATAAGTAGGGATTTCTTGCGGTAAGTGACCTTGATGTCTGAGTCGGGGACACCAGGCTGGAGGTCAAGAACAGCGTAGCTATTAAACGTATTAGATCATAGTCTCTAAATCCAGTCGAAGCGTTGGCATACGCATCGAGGCGAAAAGCTTTCAAGATACGGTCGATCTCAGCATCCTGTACATGAAGTTAGCAGGAGTCATGATACATCAGGATTATCGCAAACTCACCTTGTCAAATTCCTTAGCCTCGAGCTCAAGAGCGTCGAGCGCATCCTTATCCTCTTTTGAGCCTTTGCTGGCCATTTTGAATCGATCGGCGTGCTTGGGGCCCTTGCGAAGGTGAAATAATGAAAGAATAAAGTTGAAGCTGGAGGCAAGTATCCAATGCGGTATGTTGAGTTGACGGGCGGCGCTAGAGTGACCCACTTAGCTGCCCCGCGAGATAAGATAACAGAAAAAAATATTGGAAAGAGCTACCGTTCTTGATACTGTTCCGACTTTACACATATAATTCTTCACATCAAGAGCGCGCTACAATGCCACGACGCGGCGCTTCACCAACCCCCTCGGAGGGGGAGATTGATATCTTCGGATCTCTTTACCCTGGCGAGACTGACAACACTAATGGTGGGAACGGCGGCGATGACTTCGACTTCGACGGCCTCTTGAATGGCCCGGAACCAGGCAACGATGATACCGATGAGGCCTTCATTGCCTTACAGCAGGCGGCTTCTTTTCGAAAGGCCACCAATTTGAAGGGTAGAACAGTCAAGAAGGGTGGAGGTTTCCAGGCGATGGGTAAGGGAAGCGAAGATTGGAATCGTAAACCCATACTAACTAATCCCAGGCCTAAATAGCAATCTTCTAAAAGCTATCACACGAAAGGGTTTCTCCGTTCCCACTCCGATTCAACGAAAAGCTATTCCCTTGATTCTCGACAGGAAGGACTTGGTGGGTATGGCCAGGACAGGTTCAGGAAAAACCGCCGCCTTCGTCATTCCCATGATCGAAAAGTTGCGCGCCCACAGCGGTAGGTTCGGAACACGAGCGCTTATCATGTCGCCCTCTCGAGAACTTGCGATCCAGACGTTGAAAGTTGTGAAGGAGTTCAGTCGAGGAACCGACCTGAAGTGCGTCCTTTTGGTTGGTGGTGACAGCCTAGAAGAGCAATTCGGATACATGGCCGCCAACCCTGATATCGTGATCGCAACACCCGGTCGATTCCTTCATTTGAAGGTTGAGATGTCTTTAGACCTCTCGTCTATTAAATATGTGGTTTTCGATGAGGCCGATCGTCTTTTCGAAATGGGTTTCGCAGCGCAGTTGACTGAGATTCTCCATGCGCTGCCCCCTTCGAGACAAAGTTTACTCTTCTCCGCCACACTACCTGCCTCTTTGGTCGAGTTCGCTCGCGCTGGCTTACAAGACCCCAGTCTTGTGCGACTTGACGCCGAGCAAAAGGTTTCGCCTGATCTCGAGAGTGCGTTCTTCTCTGTCAAGGGTGCTGAAAAGGAGGGATCCTTGCTGCATATTCTTCATGATGTGATCAAGATGCCTGTTGGCTCTCCTGAGAGTGCAAACAACGACTCCGAGAAAGGGTCAAAGAAGAGGAAGCGCGGCGCCGATGGTGCTGGCGGCAAGCCGACAGAGCATTCCACAATTATTTTCACAGCAACCAAGCACCACGTCGAGTATCTCGCAAATCTGCTCATTTACGCCGGCTTCGCGGTATCTTATGTTTACGGATCCCTCGATCAGACTGCCAGACGAATCCAAGTCGAAGATTTCCGAATGGGCAAGACGAATATTCTTGTTGTCACCGATGTTGCCGCACGTGGTATCGATATTCCAGTTCTTGCCAATGTCATCAATTTTGACTTTCCCCCTCAACCAAAGGTTTTCGTACACAGAGTTGGTCGTACCGCTCGTGCTGGTCAACGAGGTTGGAGTTACAGTCTTGTTAGAGATACTGACGCTCCCTATCTCATCGATCTTCAACTGTTCCTAGGCAAGAAGCTTATCGTGGGCCAGGAGAGTAAGAATCCATCCTTCTCGGAAGATGTGGTTGTTGGCGCATTAAAACGAGACCCTGTTGAAGGTCACGTAGAGTGGTTCAACAAGTCTTTACATGAGAGTGAGGATATCAATGCGCTACGCGGAGTCGCTGTCAAAGCCGAGAAGCTCTACTTAAGAACCAGGAATTCGGCTGCCAGCCAAAGTGCAAAGCGTTCTAAGGACCTGGTTGGATCCCAGGGTTGGACACAACTTCACCCGCTGTTCGGCGAAGACGTTGATGGGGCTGAACAAGCGCGCGTTGACATGTTGGCGAGAATTAGTGGCTTTAGACCTCAAGAAACTATTTTCGAAATTGGTGGTCGCCGTGATAAAGGTACCACTGAAGCTGCGGAGGTAATGAAGCAACTAAGAAAGAGAATCACCCCACGAAGACAGACTGAGGCAAAGGGAGATGACGACTTTGAAGGAATTGATGATGATGTCCCAGCAGCCGCCACGGCGGATGCCGGTTCTGACGAGGAAGAGGAGGTTGTGGATGAGATGGAAATTGACGAGGAGTCAGACGATGGTTTGGAGGTCACTGTCACCAACACAAACTCCAAAAAGGGACGAACAGACTGGCGCGACTCGGAAGTCTTCATGTCCTATACGCCCCGAACATTCAACGCTGCCGAGGAGCGAGGTTACGGTGTCTCATCTGGTGGTCAGGATCCTTCTAACTTTGTGGAAGCTGCCCGTGGCGTCACCATGGATCTCACCAACGACGAGAATGCCAAGAGCTTCGGCGAACCAACTCGTTCCAAGATGCGTTGGGACAAGAAATCTAGGAAATATGTTTCTCGAGAGAACGATGACGATGGCTCTAAGGGCGCAAAGATGATCCGCGGCGAAAGTGGAGTCAAGATCGCAGCCAGCTTCCAAAGCGGCCGCTTCGACAAGTGGAAGCGTGCCAACCGCCTCGGCAAGCTCCCCCACGTCGGCGAGCAAGTGCGTCCAGGTTCTACCAGTCACGTTGCCAACCTCCCATCCGGAGTGCGCTACAAGCACAAGCAGGAGAGGGCACCCAAGGAGGCAGACAAGTACCGCGACGACTTCGAGGTCCGCAAGAAGCGTGTCGACGAGGCGAGAGAGAAGCGTGTGGGGCGCTTCAGAGATGGTATGGGCAGCAAGAAGGAACTCAAGGGCAGAGAGGATATCCGCAAGGCGAGAATCGAGAAAGAGAAGAAGAGGCTCAAGAACGCACGACCTACCAGGAGAAAGTAATTTTGCAAATGAAGTGGCACTTGTGCATGGCGTTTGGTCAACATATAGAGAAAATAATGCCATTTGTTTTGGCAAGTCTCTGTCGTATGATGAAGTGACGATAAGACACCCTAGTTTCTTTCGTCCCATATAGTAAGAAAGAAAATTAGCCATGGTTATTCTCACAATATTGGCTCTAAAATAGGCCTGACAGTAACTGGCAGCTCAGGGACAGGATTATAGTCGCCTTTCGTACGTCACAATGGCACGTTGTGTCCAGTAATATAATAATGCTTGCCAAGTCAAAAACATCATCAAATGTAGGAACAAAAGCAAATGAATTGTTCGCCAAACTCCAAGGCTATCGTTATTCCCCTTCCATTCCACGAAACGCCAACCTCTAATATGGTTAACTTCGCCAGGAAGCATATCAAAAGCAAGATTCTTCGCTAATAACAAAAAAATAAGACCGACCCATGAATACCACAATGCACTAGATCTAATTCGAAATAAACGACAGGGAAAAGGAAAGAGAATTTAGAGCGATTCCTTTACGCTCTTTTCATGTTAGGGCCGTTTCCAGGGGTGTTTGTTCATGCGCGTAACAAGCACAACACATGGGGTATCATTTGGAGGTCTTGTCAAGAAAAATCCGATGATGATCGTAGATCCGTCAGATAAAAAAGGTTGAATGCGGATGATTAAAACAGAAAGCAGAGTCATAAAAGTCGTTAAGTCGGGAGAGCCTCAGTCGGCTTACCCGTCGGTAATATCGAGATTGTCCAACCACATGCTAATGGCATCATGAAGTGGGCTTCGTGATCGACCATTTCTGAGATGGTTTGTCTCCAAGTGTCGCTTTTCGCGAATATCAATGACTTCGCGAATGCTGTCTTCCAGTGCAGAGAGGACAACTGTCTTGCACTGGACACGAGGGATCTCAAGTGGTGCTGGGGCCAAAGCTGGTGTAGCGGGAGCTGTGATAGAAAGAGGCTCCTCAATCTCCGTACTCATAGGGGTATCACTATGTGTTTGAGAGGAGGCCAGCGAATGATCCTTGCTAGTGTCCTGGCTCAAGCTAATGACTCTTTCAACGGCATCAGTCAAGGTCTCATCAGGACACAAGACAGGCTCCTCGATCCATTCCTCCTCCAGCTGCGTCTCATAGGGAAGAATCGAGGGGGTCAGAAGTCCGCCATAAGAGGTCGAAAGGCCAGGCGGGCCAGTGAGCGGCCGATGGTCAGCAGGCGCTCGCGGCTTGACCAATCGGCGGTATCGAAGTCGAGTGATTGAGTTGTTGGTAGTATCAGCGATCATGACGCTGCTTATATCCACCCAACGCTCGTTGAGGTCGCCCAAGATAGGGTATGCAGGAGGTGGGGTCGGCTCAGCTTGGAGAGATGCTTTGATCTGCTCAATAAGATCCTCTTGAGGAGGAATTGCCTGGAGAGCAAAATCGGGGTGGTAACGGTTGAGCCAGCCAGCAGCATTTAGAGGAAGGTCGCCATCAATACACAAGCGTGATGCTTGCTCAAATGACTCGAGCCCGTTCTGGAGACCAGGGGTGGACAAGTACCCGCTGCTTGAGGGAGAGCTGATGGCAGACTCGAACGTCGTCATGTAATCCGGAAAGGAAATGTCTACATCAATCACGCCATCATCAGCGTTGATGGAAGTCTTGACAGGCGATTCAAAAGCACCAGTAGGATCAGGCGTCCTATCCGGGCGGATCGAGGGCTCCCGGCTGTGGCCTTTGCATTCTCTCGGAGTGCCGGTTCCTCGTAGAGTATCGGTAGCAGGTCGTGTCGATGTCGGGGGAACATCTGCATCATCCACGAGTGTTGCCTCTTCAACCATCTGAGACAACTTGTCGGTCCTATGGAAAGAGGCCTTTATAGGGGATTTGGGATCATATCCACTATACGTGCTATACGTGGTCGAATCGCGGCGTCGAGTACTCCAGAGGCCACTGATGACGCTTCCCCAGCGCGAACTTTGGCTTCTAGAATCGGTGCTGGTAGTGCTCATCGCACCTGTACTTTCGCCTCGCTTCAAAGAGCGCTTCAGGTCGTCAGTAGCGACGCTTCCGCTGCTGCTAGGGCGAGGTCGTCTTTGCGACTCCACTCGTTGGGCTGTCGAGAAATGAGGAATGGTTGTCTCGGGCATAATAGTTGTGGTTGTCGCTGCACTGCTCTTCCTACTAACAATATCGTTCCCAAACATTGCGAAGTTTGGGGGTCGAATTGAGGCTGCATCTGAGACGCGCCTTTCATGGTTTCTATCCATGGTCAGATGAGCCAGCTGCGCAGGAACAGCCGAGGCTCTTGCGCTCTGACTAGTCGTTCTCGAGTGAGAGGCTCGACGAAGCCCTGTGCGACGATTAATCTTGCGACGAAGGGACTCTTCTCGCAGAACAGGGATAACAAAGGTCGGCGGTGAGTTAGAATATGTCCCAACCGAAGTCGATGTGCTGGGTCGATGTGCGCGAGGCATGGGAAACTGTGAATTGGCAGGTAGGAAAGCAGATAGGAGAAAGATGAGGCGTCGAGCAACCATTTTGTCATCAGAAACGATGATTGTTCGCGCTGGTAGCGACAAATCCTCTTCATTTCGGTTCTTCTGCTGAAGATATAGCCTTCTACGGTAGGAAGGAGGGCAGAGCGCCTGTAACCAATCGGTGTGTGTTGAGAGAAAGCCAGTCAGGAGGTTGTAAAAGAACTGATTCTGCTGGTCCGCTCCTGAGGCCCATTTAGAAGTCCAGCGTGCCTCATCACGCCAAATTCCCCAACGTCCTTGGCCAGTCACAACTCTCGCTGCGCTCAATCCCATGACAATTCTGTGTCTGGACGCGTCGACTTCTCCGGCGATGTTTGTGTCATCGGCGAGACAGTTGGGCCAGAGATGAACGAGCTTGGTGGTGCTTTTTGGAGGCTTGATTCGAGGCACTTCATTTCGTCGCTGCTCAGAGAACGACGCTGCTCGGCCACCTTTAACGGATGTTGCTGAGGACGCAACCGGTCCAAGGGTAGGTCCAGGAGAAGCCAGATCAACTTGTCTGAGCATTGTTGCAAGAATTGTGGCAACCACGGACTGAAGATGGGTCAGCGTTCTCATGATGATATCCCAGTGCCGAGTAAGTGAATCAATTCTGTCTTCCATGTCGGTTGTGTAGGTTGAGTCTGCCCCATCTCCGTTTCCAGATCCTACCATGGTCCATCCTGAAGGTCGAGCTGAGCTGAAAGACGATGGAAAGAAGTTCTCCTGGTCATTATAAGAACTTGATTCACGCTGTGCAGACTTGGACTGGCCGGTAGACACGCGGTTTGAGGTGGTGTTTGTGGCAGGCAGTTGGACAACTAGAACCACAGCGTACATAGGGGTTCGCCGCTGCTTGACCTGGGGCTTCTTCTTTTTGGGCACAGACTCGTCGCTAGTTGTAGGGAATGGGAAGCCGGAGTTCTCGTCTGACCAGTTATTCGAGGGCGAGACGCTGCTTTCTGGGTCATCGATAGGGAGATTGACGGGAAATAAGCGAGTTATCAGGACTTTCTTCTTCTCAGTCGGGCGATGAGCAGAAGAACTATGGTTAGGAGCTGTGGCGTTTGTAGGGGAGAAGGCTTGTGAGGAGAAAGATTGAGATAATCGACTGGAGCGAGCACTGGAACGTCCAATGGAGCTTCTACCATCGCCAATGATGTTGCTGGATGGGTCAGCAGGGCGCGACTCGCTTGGTACGACATGGACTTTAGTCGATGTTCCTTTGTAGGAAGACAGCTCGGAGTTTCCAAAGATGCAGCTTGAGAACGTCGCAAGTTCCTCACGATACTCGCGAGATGCCTTTTGCCCGTCTGACTCGACTTGACTATCCCTGCGCCCTTGCAGTGAGGCTCGGCGATCAAAAGCGCCTTGTCGAGGGGAAGGTTGGGGACCTTCGGGTTGAATAACGAGGGGACGTGATATACCGCCAAGGCTGCTTTTCCGTTGTGAAACTGATGATCGACGGAGTTCCGGAGACGGGGGCGCGCGCTCTGTGGGTGATAGTGGTGGAGCGGGGTGGCTGTCAAAAAGTAATGAGGCATTGGAAGGACCTAGGGCGTCCTGCATTATGATAACGCGAACATCGCGCACGTCCAAGTCGACATCGCCACTATAGTCGAAAGCGTTTGCTGTGGATGTGGCGGGGGTCGTGGGAGTAGTTGATAAAGGGAACACTTGATCATTGCGGTGTTGGTACAAGGCATGGGCATCTGGGAAAAGCAGGTTTCGAGTAAAAATGTCCTCTTGGACAGATTCGAGTGAGGATACAGGCCTCGACGTCTTTGTGGTGGCCTGAGTAGGCGTGGCTGAAGGGCCGCCAGAGCCCAAGTGCAAGAGCCGGCCGAGCATGTCGGGAGGCGCACTCAGGGATTTGGGCAGCAGGTTGAACTAACAAGGAGGCGGCCGTCGATATTAATCACGACGGCGAGCCATAATCAAGATGGGGAGCGAAGTGTTTCGAGCTGGGCGTAATCGCATAGTCACCACTGCTCGTGGCATGTGAAAGTGTAACGCTGGCAAAGCAAGATTTTGAGTTTATGCTTGAGCTCAAGCTTTACATACGAAGCAAATCAGAGAAGTCGACAGGTTGAGGGGTAGAAGAGAAGAAGAGGAGGGGCCAGAATGCCACTCGTGAAGCTAAAAAACAAAACAAAGACAAAAGCTAAGGTGGAAGCTCTGTTTGCTTGTCGTCGTAAATTCAATCAAAGGTGGCAGCCGTCAGCGCATGCTGGAGGGTGGTGGTAACGATGGTATGGTGTGAGTAGGAGGGAGTGTGAGAAGAGCTGAGGATGGCGGTTGGTTTTTAGTCTTTGATTACTGAGAAAGAAAAAATTCGTAACGATGCGTTGCTTTTCGACAAGAGACGACACGATGCGATGCGATATGATGGGCGAAATGCGGAGAGCCAAAGGGTTGTCCTATTATGTTGTTTTGCTTTGTGTGAGGGGTTGATAGTTCGTGGGTGGAGGATATGCGGTCTTTGCGTGTGATCAACAGGAGAGATGGGGGTCGGTAGCTGCAGAAGGACGATCGTACAGAAGGGAGCTGATGAGATGAGAGATTGTGGCTGAAGCTATGGGTGAAGCCTTTTGTTTGTCTGCTGTTGCAATTTTCGTGTTAATGAATGTATGAAAAGAAGATGAGAAATGATCGAGGCGAGAGTCCATGTAGGTAGTAAGGCAGAGTTGATGTTGTTGATCCAGATGCTCGGGTCAAGGCAAGGCAAGGAAGGTTAAAAGGCACCAACTCGGAGCGGGTGGCAGCCCAGTTTTGGGTGGTAGGTGTGTGTGTGCTCTGAGGTTGACTGGGATTAGAGGTTCCCGGGGGGTATCCCCACCCTGTACCGCTGAGCCAGGTACTCGTTAGTGGCGGTTGAGGGTTAGCGCTGGTGGCGGCTGGCCCATGAAGTACAAGGCCCCAGGTACCTCTTAGTTCGGGAGCCAGGATGGAGAATTGAGATGAGATGGGGAATAGTCAAGTGGAGATTGCATGTGTATGGGTGGGTAATTTTATGTGTCTGCGAGTGTTGCATGTATGAATGATTTTTTGGATCGGAGGGGAATCAACAACAGATGAAGAAATGTGGACCATTACTTACCTACCTGGGATAAGACTGGACTGAGAGGCAACTGCCTGATGCGTTTTGTACTGTTTTGCATGTACTCACAGAGGAATGAGCTGCATCTTGTTCCCCAGAGTCTTAGATTAAAGAGGGCGGGCGTAATGAGAGACTCGTATGTCGAATGATAATAAGCGAATGCCAGACATAAAACGTCTTGCAAGCTAGAGCACCTAGCACCTAAACCAGGTGTGTTGTGTGGCTGGAGCAGCACAAGTTGACTTTTTCTCTCTATGTATCAAGATCAACACCAACTTTGGTCTAGTTTGGTAGCAGATCTGATCTGGTATGGGTCGGGTCCGGTTGGGTTGGACTGGGTTGAGTTCAGTTGGGTTGCCGCCAGAATTATTATGAATTATATGTCCGTATATCCTGTTGCCGTAGAATCGAGTAGAATAGAGAGAGCCAAGTCGAGAACTTGTGTCAGAGTCGTGTGCCGAGAGCCGCAACTAGATTATTCAATGGATACCAGTTCAACGGCGACAATACTCTAAGCGGCGATGTTAGGTAATAACCCACGAGAAACACCTGTCGTTAATTAATATCGACGGCGGCACTGCGGGTGGCTAAACAGCTAACAGTAAATGGGCCTTCGGCGTGGGCGATTCCATTCCACAGAAGGGCCTTGGACCAAGTTGATAGGCTCAATTTGAGGCTGAGGGCGGGCCTTTAGCTAAAACGATTATCCTTTTTTCCCCTCCGCCGGCGGCTCTGCTCCTGCTCTATTTTGTTTTGTTCTGGTCTGGTCTGGTGCGCTTTTTGTGAATGGTTCGGAACGACAGGCGCGTAGAAGAGCAAAACAGAATTGTGCAAGAGCAGAATAAAAAGAGGGTCAAAGCCTAATGATGGAGTCGTTCTTTGATTGTCGAGGATGGAGGCGAATGGAAACGCTTCGGCCACTGCGACTAAGCAAGTCAGTCCCTGGACAAGACAGGGAATGACAAGAAACAAGGTCAAAGAAGATGTTAATTATGACTTGACAGAAATAGGTTAATAATAAGGAAGCGAGAGTCCAGGATAAATACGTTAAAGAAGAATAGGGAGCCTTGTACGGATACGTATGTATGTATGTAGCAAAAGGAAGGCATCCTTTACTTTGAATCCTGGCTCCCAAGTTGCGGTGAAAGCAACCATTGAATCGACAGTCGTCGGGCCCCGACCAGGGTGTTCCTGGTAGCCAAGGACCACCCCAAAACTTGGAGTACACACGTACCGCAAGCTCAGTACTGCTTAATCGTTGCGGCCATTGTTTTACCAGTACTCTGTAACCCAAGACGTCTACATACGAATAACCTGATACTAGATTCTCTGGGGACATCGCAGCTGTACGCACATACATGTCAGTTCAAGGGCCAGGTCTAGGTCTAGGTCCAGGTCAGGGCCCCGAGTGAATACCATGGCGACGGTCACGATAGTGGAACTTGATGTGCTCTGGCATTCAGATGGCTTGTGCTTTATCTCCCTTGGCTTGTAGATGTTTATTGTGCATATTACCGGTATCTGTACTCTGTAAGCTTGGCCCGTTCCATTATTATTAAACTCTCTGTCATGAATGGTTTACAATTACCCTACAAAGTGGTGTTGTCGCTGTCATCTTATCCAACGTAGACGTAAGCCCACAGCACCAGAGAGTTCCGAATACGCATTTACAATCATATAGAGACCAGTTTGAAAACTCTCTCGAAGATTTAGCCCATCTCTATTCAAGTAATCATGTCATCCAGCAGGCTAGTCTAGTGAAGTCTCGAGGTTAATAAGCGTGCCGACCAGGGTCAAGCATCAAAGTAGCGTAGTTACATACGTTACCAACAGCACAGTAGCCCAGATAAAGAACGCCATGAGTAGTATGTACCAATGTACGTACGTGCTTGACCTAGGAGAGTTGTAGATTTTAATGGATGGCCGATAAGGCATCGCTCGACTGGTGAGATCAAAGCGTACGAATCGCTCAAATTATCGATCATGTAACATCGCATCCATCATATCGCACCGTGTGCAGCCCAACAGTTGTCAGAAAGTTACTATCTGCATCTGTAATTACACGATGCTTCAGTTTGATAGTATGATGGCTTCTAGTGCTGGTCATCATCACTATGCCATCACTAACGCATATAAGTTAAGTGCCGCTATCGGCCTCTTACCTTGAAGCTACTAAAAAGACTTTGCTTCCATTGGTTCTCGTAAACGTGCGCCGTACGCATGACGCTATTGTACATGCAGCAGGCAGTCCAGCACATGCAGCTTGATGCCCGGTGTGTGTGCGCTGTACATCCACCCGTACTTTACTTTTACTTTACTTTTTAGCAGATGGACAACAAAAAAGTCGGCTCCGAGAGAGTTTGGTGGTGTGATGACAAGAAAGCTTGTCTCTATCTTTTTTTTTGCTTCATCTTTCCCACTAATTTTATAGTTTTTTCTCAACTGCCGTGACAGGCTGTGCGGGCAACTTGGCTGTACAAATTATTGTAAGAAAGAGTGAAAAGGAGAAAACAGAAAAGGAAGAAAGAGAAAGAAAGAAAGAAAAAATTCCGGCAACTCCGCCACACCTGTTTCGTATGGAAATGCTACAAACTGTACGTAATTAGTAGAGCGTTTTTTTCCCCCTTCTCCCTCTACCACGGATAACTCGGGCTCGACTCATGAACTATCTCCGTTCTAATGCGACAAACTTGAGTCATTACGGACAGTCCAGTCGAAGTGACAGAGAGATATCGCGATATGGAATAAAAAAAACCTTTTACATAACATTGGATGGCATTCCGCCAAGACGTGTCGCCATACCAGAGATCCAGGATCAACACTGAACAAACCGGGCAACTGACTAACTATTTCCATGGCACGGATACTGTACAGACTCGACCTAGAGCCATACTCGCCTATTCCTTGGTCTCTCGTTAAACTGTCGTATCGGGGTTTTCGGGCAGGGAAGTTCCCGACGAGCCGTTGTCAATCCTTGGACCTTCTAGAGCAATCAGAAAGATATGCCGTTGATGCTTGCAGAGAGTCGCGTGGTCTTTTGGACTAACAATACAAAGCTACCAAGGTATGGACCGAATAAGGCTGTGTGCTGTAGTATAGTATTCTGGACTCTTCTCGGCTCAAGATCTCATTGCCTCGGTTTAACTTTTTTGGACGTCAACTACTAACTTGCCTACTAAAATCAACGGACAACCTTTAGTGCTTATGAGTCCTCGGCCCTAGCGGCCGTTTGCTTGGGGGCACATATGTGCAAAGGGGAATAAAAAGAGGCCAATCAAAATCATCAACAGTTCCATTGGATAGTTGCCTCGAGGGTAGGTTTCCAATTGTTACACCAAAAAAATGCCCCGCGATAAGCACTCACCAGCCAGCTTAGAGCTTAGAGACAGCTTAGCTTCTGTGCTCCCCCTCATTTAGGGATCTACAGGCACGCACGCACTGAATTTGACAGCGTGGTGAGGTCAAGAATGACTCGTACAATATTCTCAAGAGACCTACTCCAATGGCATGGTTGCTCTTATGGTCTCGCGTTGTTATTTTTTTTTTTTTGCTGCCGCTTTCGGCTACATACTAGTAGTATGAGGCTGTAAGTCAAGTCCAGTGAAGGCAAGGTATGGATGGACATCCATGGATATGTCTGGACAAGGCCCTAGAGGCCCAAGCAGAGCCCAGCACTCACATGAGGTCTGGACTGTCGATCTTCATCCCCGTAAGCGGGTCACTGCAACCACATAACCAAAGTAGACTGACTTTGTCTGCCTGTCTGTCTAGTTACCTATCTGTTCCTTTCCACGGAAAACGTCAACGTGACCGAGTGAGATCAAGTACGGCACTGGTATAAACAAAGTACACACATACAGTACCCGGACGAGTCTACCTTATCTCTCGCCTTCCTGTCGGTGAAGAGGGATATCTACCCGGATTCCGGCTTCATGCAAGATGCTTTACAGGTAGATAAATTGCAACGGCCAACAACCTTGAGACAGGCATGATGGACGAAGTACATGAGAATGACGCTCAAAGTAATATATGTCTCTGAGCTGTCAACAAACAGCACGATTTCTTCATCCCTTCTGGGCTATTCGCATATTTAAACAAGATTCGTTGTCCATCCATTTTGGGTTTCCTGCTCAGTAGCTGCAGCTGCAGACGGTTGCCGATATGCGGCCAGGAGATAGACAGATACTTACCTTTAGCCCGCTTACTACTATGAACAGTACCAAGATATATGTCGATGCCCGTGTCTGTATCAATATCTGCTACGAGATGTAAATGCCGGCCTGGTTGATCCATTGGCTACATATGTCTGTAGTGTAGCTAACCGTGATGCGAATAGCTGTATTTTTAGTAGGCTGCCGATCATGGCTGGTGGTTTAATTATTAGTTAGGTACTCCGTATCATACCAAGTATCAGGTTGCTTCATCAACTCCCTCTTCAGTTCTACCTCCCCAGATACCATTGTCTTGCAACGCCATATTGTCTCTGTCACAAGGAACCGTTGATTTGATGTATCACTTTTTTTTAACTCTTTAAAGCTGGTTGTAAGTTCCAGTTGCCAGTTGACAATTCCGTTCTGGCCTATGGCGTTTATCACGTGTAGATATGAAACCTCCATAGTCTCCACCTTTCGCATTCGCCGTCCTTAGGTAGGTTGCTTCCCATAGGTACCTACATGGTAGGTGGTAGGTACTCTCCAAAGCCTCGTCTCACCGCCCAAGATTGATTCTGACTCACTTACTCGCTCTTGTATACTATCTATTCTGATATCCTTAGCCTGCCTATTGTAACATATGAGTTGCAGGAAAAGAAAAGAAGGGAAAACAAGGGTCTTCGCACGTAACAAGTGCCACTTCGCCAACCCGCCCTAACCCACACTTTAGTCCCACAATAAACCATGCCGACGCAAAAGACGACTCCGAATTACCCACGTTAGCTAACCGATGCATCACTAAGAATTGCTTCACATAGACCCTTGTAGACCTTTTACGTGTGAAAGGAAGAGAGAGGGAGAAAAAAACATAATTTTTTTCCGGGCACGCGCGCATGGAGCGGTCCGCATGAGCCTTTTCTGCTCAACTATCCTTGCTCCTGTTACAGGCTACAATCACATCTTTGGTCGAGGGGGTCCTTTCTAACTTGACCAACCAGGGTCCCTGTTTTATTATACTCCTCCAACTGCTTGGGAATCCAAAGGCCGAGGGACGACCAGGGCAAAGCCAAGCCCAAGATTGCATTCAGATCATCGTCTCGAATTTGCATTTGCATTTGCATTCGCTGGGTTACGGTAGGGATGGTGGCACTCGATCGGAATTTGATCAACTTCCCCACACCCAGACTCACGTTGCAGTTGCAGGATCAGCGTTTTCGAATGGCTGACAGAGAGGAGAGGGAGGGAGGCAAGCAAGAAACACCTGCTGCACACGTTATGCTATGATATGCTGCCTAGGTATGCTGTGTGTGCTGCCAGACTGCTTGACCATGTCTGATCACATGGCACAGATAGATTCAGCCACCTAGAGCGGCATTATAATAAGTGCTTCGTCGGCAAATCTTACTTCACAACACTTGACTTGTATTATATCATTTTCTTCTGTCATTGGGCTGGACTTACTAGGTAGGTAGTCATGGGCGGGCCGTCCCTCGGCCGTTTCACTGAAACGACCAGCTGACTTGTGACAGCAAAGCCATCCATCATCATCATCACTATCATTGCCTGGATACATACAAGGCTACATGTATGTACATAGTAACTAGCTGCCTAGGTACCTAACGTAGCTAATTTGGCTGCCTGTTCAACGCAACGCTAAGCCCCTCTTCCACCGCGCTCCATGTTTACCACTCCAAGGTATGGTCTTCCCGGCTTTTCCATAACTATTATCCAGCGTTATATGTCATGGTAGGCCTCAGATCTGTTGATGCGTGACCCCTCCAGGCCTTGCCTTTCTGGGGTTAGTACTCTCGTCTCATATTCAAGGGTCTAACTAGAGGAGTGGTGCCACTGAATTGCACCAGTTGCACATCCCATCATGAGGCTGACTGTCAACTGTCAAGGGTCCAATCCTTTGGGAATACACCGGAACATATACTAGGTACACTTTCTTTGTTCATGACATGGTTTTTGCTGACGATAGCATACATGTATGTAACAGGGTAGTAACAATGAGCTTACTTTGTTACTCGAGGCTTGTATCATAAGAACCGTCTACAAAGAGTAAACCCCGCTCAACTTGCAACTCAAACCACCCCATCTTTGAGGCATATGTTACAGCTTCATCAACGCCTCCGGCTTCACCCGGTAGTTGTGCTAACTAACAATTGTTCTCGAAGAATGGCTGTCGATGCAGCACCCAGACGGCGGTAAAAATTTGCATCGCAGTTCGCTGGCGTAGCTTCTTTCAAGGATCTCCCTTCTTTCTTAGCGTGACATAGTGACATGAATACCAACTTCAAACTTTCGGTCAAGTCATCACAGTTTCACCCCATCTTGGATCCCTCTAATTGGCGCCGCCTCATTCCCCGTTGATCACTCGGATCTGAAACGAAATAGCAGGCGACGTCGACACCGCTGATCACTGGTCACTGGGTCATCATATCGACGTACAACACCTTAGCCCATCACACAAGCTTCCACAAGTCAATTGGCAGTCTTGTTCGCCTCTTCGTGGCCGCCGACTAGTCGGTACATTTTGATCGGCGTCTATCAATGTTGCAGGAGACTCTGGGCCGCTGTCGGATATAGTCAGGGGACTCGAGGCGATAAGTTCAGGCTGAAGTGTTGCTGAATGAACTCCGTACGCGTGGAGACACTCCAGGATGATCTTTGCCTTGTCTGCAAAGCCTTCGAGGGTTCTATCGTCAACGACAATGTGGGCGGAGGCGATAGATTTGCGCTGGTCCAGTCGCCAGATATGCAGTTCGTGTACCGATTCGATCCCAGTTATCTGTGCGCTTGTTAGTTAACCATGGACCTGTAAGACGTAACTCTTCTCGTAATATCTGCCATCACCTTCTCAATGTCATGCTTGATATCGTCAAGATTGATTACCCTCGGCGCGATTTGTAACAGAATGGCGCCGCTGTTTTTGACGAGTGGTATGGCCGAAGCAAAAATCATGAGCGAGATGAAAACTCCAACTGCAGGGTCGGCATAGTATCTTCCGTTTCCTTCAACCTTCCAAATAATAACCGCCGCGATGATGACACCAATGTTGTTGATGGCATCTCCTAAGACGTGGATGAAAACGCCTAGCATTCCCAAGTCTCTGCCCGGAGACTTGATAACCACCAACATATGTCTGTGTTCGTGATGACTGCTAGTGGTCTGCCAAGTCATGGTCAACAATGGTAACCCTTTAGAATGAACTAAGTCGAACTCACAGATGTCAAAGGAGCCTCACATGTGCTGTTTGTATCGTGGGTCGCCAGGTCAGTATCGTGATGCTGCTCCCCATCGAAGTGGCTGCGTTGCCCATGTCCGTGATGGCCATGTTCATGATCATGTTCTAAAGGAACAAGTAAGCGACGTAGTGACAAACACAGCGTAACGGGATGCTCTCTCACCGTGAAGGAAAGATAGAACCAAAATGTTAAGGGCTAGACCGGCGCTGCCGACTATCAGAATCCATTTTGGCTCCTGGACGTGTACATCTCAAAACATTATCAGTATCGATCGATTGAGGGGTCTGCTATATACCCAAGAGGACTCACCATCGCGAGTAATGCTCACGATTCTCTCTACGGCCTGTACTAGGATACTGACACCCAACGCCAGGAGAAAAACGCCGTTGAAAAAAGCACCTAATATCGTTGCTCTTTGCCAGCCGTACGTGGCCTGTTGTGGTGCTGGTTTGGCTCGATCTTGCAACTATCTTGGTCAACCGCCACGACACTTGTGCTAAAACACACCAACTTACCACCAACGCGACTAGAGCGACAACTATTCCGATGAGATCGCTGAGCTATTATTCGTTAGATTTTCAATGATGCCTTGTGCCATGGGAGTGCGCATACGTAGTGGAACGCGTCGGCGATGAGTGCGATGGAATGAGTATAGAAGCCAACTGCACTTATATCAGTACAGACTCCCGGCAAAGATTAGCAGGGAAAACTTACCCGATAATTCAGCCGCAAAGAACGAGAACGATATACAGATTGTGAATATCAGCCTCTGTTTCTTGGATATCTTCATCCTGATATGTGGATCTTCTATTGTGTTGTTGTATCGATCTTGTTGTGTGTTTGCGTTCTTGAGGCGGATTAATCGATGCGGAGTCCAGGTATGTGCTTTATATGTCGAGGTGTTAGATTGGAAAGTAGTTTAGTCCAGCTTTATACTCCTTTGATTGTCTCATACGACTGATTCTCTGCGCTCGCAAAGCTTGGCTGAATATGCGAGGATTCAGGAGTATGCACACAAACAAGGGGGATAGTTTGTTGACAGCGGCTAAATACGCACATGACAAAGAGAACCAGGTTTTGTATAATCTTCATATATATCTGACAGCTTTCGACTCTAATCAGAGAAGCGAGGCACAAAGATAAAGACGATTATAAAGTAGTTTATCAAGGTTGTTGATTCATGTCGCTATCCGCCATCGGGTTCCGGGACGATTGTTTGGGGTAGCATTAACTCGCCGAGCCGAAGATGGGATACAAATATGTTTTTGGAAGGTTTGAGTCTTGTTTCTCGTTACACGGCAGGTATTTGTGGTCAAGTATTTTGCGGCGCTGATGCAAGGTGCTTGGTTTTCGTGATGATTCCGGTAATGACAAGCTATTGTCTGGGTGGAAATAGCTTACCAAAACGTAGTACCTCTCAAAGGAATCAGAGTTGTGCTTCATCTGACAACATAATAGACATTTATCTGCCGCGCCGCTGTGGTTCTCTCAACTTCTTGCTTGCGTGATAGAGTATACGTACCACCTATGAGACTACTACATCACAGTCGACTACGTCGATGTGTGATACTGGTGTAATGTGCGAATTTTCGGACAAATTAAAACTTCGAATTATTTGTATATGACGCATCAAGCTATATAGAAATTATTATATGCCTTCAACTTGAGAGCCCTTGCATAAAAAACCCCTAATTCAAGCCCTGATTGTTAATACTATTCTCCACAGGTAGACTTGCATCCTGTATGAGACCCGAGAGCTCCTCTTCCACTGCTAGGCCTGCCATCTCGTCATCTTCGTCGTCCTCATCGTCATCCTCGCCGCTGTATGGCATGTCCCCTTCTGGGTCGGTCTCAGAGTCTATGTCGATGAGTGTTCCGTACGGCAGGAAGAAGTCATTGGGTAGTAAATCGTCCTCCATGCTTTCGACTTGCTCAAGCGTAGCCCCCTTCCAAAATGCTGTAGGTCCGGCGGGTCCGTGGACGTCGTAGTCGCTGAATTCACGGTTAGTGGTTTGCCAAAAACTAGATTGTCTGAGTTCGTACCGGTCAAACCAGTTTCCCACAACACCACGAGCGGAGCGGACGCCCCCAATCTGGATACCTTCACTGCGCCAACGCTCAATACCATGGAATACCGAAAATGTCGTCCATCTCACTTCACCTTCCTTAGTTAAACGAGCGGTACCTTTAACGTCGAATGTGCCATGTTAGCTTTGTATGTACTTCTTCAAAATATGTGCCTGAGCGAAGGAATTCTTCTTACCTCGGATGTCGGAATTTGCATTGTTGTCAAAGGAATCATCTAAAGAACGAGATACGCCTCGAAAGTGGACCACGGGTAGATCTTGTCCATCTTCAGGTCCTGGTGCCTCTATTGATGTGACATTGATACGCATCATAATGAGACGGGTCGCTTCACCGACATCGAGTGTGTGTCGTGGTGCATCAGGTGCGATGAGATCACGATCACCGAAGTTGAAGGCGAAGAAGTCGCTGTAGTCAAGAAAGCAAACAATCTGAAACCTGGTCTGTTAGCCTGATTACCACGCAACAGCTGCTTGATACTGGGGGCCAACGAACGCGGTACCATGTGCCTGTGACGCTGTAAGGGTCCCGGGCCTCGAGCGAGGTTATGTCACGAGGTGGAGGGGCCATAAAACTGTTTGAGAATGATCCCGAAAACGGACTGTCCCAAATTTGGCCGAATATGCGCGCCACATGGCTTCTCGAGCCAATGTTGTGACCTAGAACAATAAGAATGGCCTCGACTTTTTCCCAGTCAACGTTGAACGACCCGTCATTCATGAATGGGCCCCAGCCAGACCGATCAGTATACTCGCGCAAATCATAAACCTTGGAACACGCGTAAGGATATGTCCTAGTAGACCGAAGACGTCCGACATTGAGTATCGGTTTCGAGTACAGGCAGTGAAGGTGGGCGCTCTTTCGCTGGAGAGCACGATGAGCATGGCCCGTCGACGTTGGCGCAGGGGCGCTTTCTCTGTTGACTTGACGGACTTCATCCCTCAGACGGTTGAAAAGAGATGAGCCCTGGAGAAAAGCTTCTACTGTCTCATCCCTTCTGAACATATTTTGAAGAAAGGCTGCGTTACGTGATGGGGCCTGTGTCGTGGAGAATGTGGTTGTATCGTCTGGAGAAGGAGAAGCATTTTTGAGAAGGCGAGTCACAGTATCGTGAACAAAATCAAGTTCCGATTTCTGAATACTTGTCAGCACAGCTCGTGGGTGAATTTTTGGAGTGAGGTGGTTGTTTCTCTCCACCTCAGTCTCATCTCACCTGCTTGTATGCCTCTTGGCTGGTACATATTCTCGCTAGTTTGACCAAATCGCGGATCTCTTTCTCATAGTCCAACTTGGAGTCATTCGGTTCATCCTGTGGGGTTAGCATTCGCCTCGTATCTTTGCAGTGAACCAAATGCATACCAGTTGGTTTAGGTAGACGTCACGATAGAGCTTCTTGGAGTTGGTTATGTTTTTGAAAGCTGAACAAACACGAGGTAGTCTCATCAAGTCGGCCGGTTCAACCCATTGCAGTATATGATGCAATATCTCGGTCGGAAGTTGCAAAATTGGTTGACCAGTAGGTGTTTGATCCATTATTTGATCTTGGATTACCGTTGTCATTTGATATGAGTTAATTTTTTGATGGCTTTGGGATGATAGAAATAAGGCTGCTGCTGTTGAATGTAATGACGATATGGAAGCCCGAAGCTTAATAACGGTCAATAGGTCCTTAGGTCCTTTCTGCTGCACTGAGACGAACGGAAACTCCACTGTCATTGAGTGTCGGAG
>JABFER010000167.1:0-91818 GCA_013618295.1 Fusarium armeniacum | reverse complement strand
CTTTCCGACAGTGAGCATCTCGGCAGTCGACAACAAACTCCTTCCTCACAGGCCAAAGATATAGGCTGCTTGAGAATGAGCGGCCTGAAAATAATCGTGCGCAGTGGTCACGCAAAGGTTGTTGACTGGCTTAGGTTGACTACGGTAGCCTGCAGCGCTTCTACGCGAGCTGCAAAGTGCCCCCCGCCTCTGAACTGGCGATTTAATACCTACGTAATCGAGGTGCAGTTGCCCCCGGTTACAGACTCTCCTTCCCTTTAAATGTTCAAACATCTGCGCACCAAATCTGTTCTATCTGACCGAATGATTGCATCTTTCAATGGCTGACTGGCTTCCACTGCATCAAACCCAGCTCGCGCTGGCGCTTTACAAGTTACTAACAGAATATTCATCTATTGTCAAACAAGATTTCCATATCATCAGAGAAAATGGCCGCCTAGAGCATAAGAGATAGCATATTATGGTCAGTTTATACAACTTAGGTCAGACGTTTTAGGCTATTTATTTTTATATATCCTAAATCTCAGAGACCAACTTTTCTGGAACCCAATAGCCACAATACAGTTGATCAACAGTATTATGCTGATGGAACGATACCAAGGGAAAGTATCTATCAAGTCAATACCTATATTCATCGTTAAATAGGAAAGTGAGAATGACTGCAGATCAGTGACCAAGTCTAAAATCTCAGAGTGTCATGGGAGTTGAGCTGAAAACAGCCCTGTTGTGTTGGTCTAACAGCTATGCACGGCGCACATATTATCTAACCAATCTATCTCAGACTCGCGAATTATAATTCAGCCTCTTGATTTGAGTCATCTGAGCAAAAGCCTATATTTGTAATATAATATCGAGGTTGAGCGTGAATCACAGCATAAAATCTTCAAATGGAGAGTATTGGAAATAAATAACCTAAAGCTTTAGTCTGGAGTGGAACTTCAGTACGTGAATCACTGACTTCATCTATTATAGGTGCTTGCAGCGATTAAGACTTCAAATAACTGAGTGGTAATCTACAATTACTTAAGATTCCAAACAGTCCTGTTTTAGGTCATGATGAGTTCCAAGCTCATGTGGACCCTTGAAAGTGGAACTGACCTTAACGCCGGCATCGGCGACCGATGATCCGGAACCCCGCAGTCGGAATTTACCTCATGTCGAAATTGAGGGGCTCATGACAATTAATTGATTATGCGGTTCACTTTCTTGGGGAAACGCTAATTTGTTCATTTCTTCATTTATTCTTCATCTCAGAGCAATTGAAGATGGCCCAGGTCTGGAATGGTCTATGTAGGAAAACTGGTCTTTCCATCATGCTGTTTCTCAAATGTTGTACTAATTCCAACTCCCAACGGACCTTTCCATCTCTGTTTCGCTCATCTGCAAGGTATCATAAAAATTCTCATGCTTTTTTGCTGTATCCTTTGTAGTAGATATATAATTAATTTACTGGGGGAGAACCTTCTCCTTGGCAAGAGGGGTGAATCGGAGGTAAGGCTTGACGATGCGGAACTCAGGGAACAGAGTCTTGGCCTCCTCGTTCTTGACGGAGGGGTGGACGATGACGTCCTCACCAGGGACCCAGTTGATAGGGGTAGTGATGCGGTACTTGTCACCGGTCTGGAGGGAGTCGATGACGCGGAGGACCTCAGCGGCGTTGCGGCCGGTGGAGGCAGGGTAGGAGAAGATAGTGCGGATGGTCTTCTTGGGGTCGATGATGAAGACGGATCGGATGGTGAAGGCAATACCCTTCTCATCGACGTTGGTGGCATCCTGCTGGTCGATCCTGTAGAGTGTTAGCTGTTTGCGGAGAGACTGTCGGATCCGTGGTGGCAATCTTACATGTCGTAGAGCAGAGAAACCTTGCGCTCCTTGTCACCAATGATGGGGAACTCGACGTTGCCGCCGGTAACCTCACCAATGTCCTTGATCCATCCCTCGTGGGACTCGATGGTGTTGGCGGAGAGACCAATCAACTTGACATTGCGCTTGGTGAACTCGGGCTGGAGCTTGGCAAAGGCACCGAGCTCAGTGGTGCAGACGGGGGTGTAGTCCTCGGGATGGGAGAAGAGGATGACCCAGTTGTCGCCGATGAACTCGTGGAAGTCAATCTTTCCCTTTGTGGTCTCGGCCTGGAAGTTGGGGGCGGTAGAGCCCAGACGAAGAGGAGCAGGAGCAGACATTTTGAGTATGAGAGTTTCTGGTGAAGAAAGGATATGAAGAAGAAGAAGAAGAAGAGGAATGAGAGCGAGAGGTAGCGGGGTTGGGGGGAGAGGGATTATATAGACTTGCTCTGAGACAGGATGGAACAAAAAAGGTGCCAGCTTGGCGTCAATTGACGATTACGATTAGGGAGAGCTTACTTAACCAACCTAGCTTACAGATGGCACCTTGTTGGCGTGACTGGAGCTAGTGAATGACGATCTGGACTCTACGGCCGTGCTGTGCAAGACGCCACGAGGCCTGTGATAATGGTGATTGGGAAAGCCAAGCTTGGGGGTCTCCGGTATTGATGTTGGCGTTGCAGCCGTGCCCCTCCATGACCTGAGGAGTGAGAATGTTTTGGGTTGTACTCACTACAGTTGCTATTGTTGTTTTGCAACCTATGTACTTGGGCATATTCTATACAATTTGGCTTTTTCTATACATTTACTTCTATATTCTCTATTGCTACCTACAGTATACAGTCGCAGGCAAGTCATGAATCTTCCCCAGGTCCATCATGACAACCCCACCAAAATAAAAGACGTCTTTAGAAGGTCCCCCACCATCCGTATCATTCATCCGCCCCTCACTCGAACCCCAGAGGGGCAAGGCTCGGTATTGCGTGCTGCAGACACGCCATGATTGGCTGTTTCTGGCGCATTGTGCCATCTGTCGCGCCAATGCTGCCATCGACCCGTTCCTGACGCAATTCCTGGGCGATGACCCGGAGGGATTTGTAAGGTTCGGAAGTCGGGGATGTGAGATAGGCTCATCTTGAAGACGCCATTGCAACCAGACCATCACACAATGATCATGAGGTGGCTTTACAGGGTATGTCGCATGGTATTCCTATCACATCGTAAGTATTATTTCGAAAGATACAATTTTGAGTATCAAAGACGAAAATTGTGGACTGACATCTGTGGTACTGAGAGGTAGGTAAGTCTAGGGTATTCCGTTCAAAAGACCACGTCGCTTTGCTGAACAAAGAGTTCCAGCTATAAATTTCAGAAGGGTGCAAAGTATGTCTTCATCAATGACATGAGTGCTAGTACTGGGTAAAATGTACTTAATTTATTTGCTGTCAACGTGGATCATTCAAGGTTGTCAACTCAGAGTGTGCGATATTCCAGACGTTGATCAGCTCGACTGTCTGAAACAATACAAGCCACGTTTGTTCGTGGACGATGCGCAGCTCCAGCTTGGAGGTCCTTTACCAGCGAAAGGGGATGAAAACTTTCTAAATAATCTCAAATCTTCACAGCAAGTAACAAAACCACCACCATCTATCTTGGGCTTCAATTTGACCCAAGTTTCGCACTGGAATAACAGCAACAGCGTCCGAACTTAGACGCAGAAATGATCCTAGTCTTTAACAAATAGATCAGGCCGCGTGGCCTAATGGCTAAGGCGCTAGATTTCGGCTTTCGAGCAATTCGAGAAATCTCTAGAGATTCCAGGTTCGACTCCTGGCGTGGTCGATTTTCTTTTTGTCTTTCTTGACGAAAGACCTGTGCCAGGGTCGTTCGTGTCCTTTTGCCAAGCTGTGCGTCATATGTTCCATAGCTGTATCCAGGTTTAGGCTGTTTTGCGTAAAGACGGAGAATTGTTTAATTTCTAGACATTCGAGACTGTCTTTTGGCGCCGTTTTTTCTGTTTCACTTTCGCCTCATGCATGCACGGCTGAGGCGTGCGCTATTAGTAGTAAGCTTAAATTAGAACTCTGTTCAATCGTGCCATTCATTATCACTCTGCAGCGCCTCATCCGCCGAGGAAGTTTGGAGTCAAGCACAGTCTTGGCAATTTTATTTGATGGAGCCTTGCAGAGTACAGAGGTATCATCGGCAGTGACATTCTCCATCCTTCAATTGCGATCGTCTTGTCCATCTCGGCGCAAATCAAGGCTGTTGACATATTCTGAAACTTGGGACATTTTCGAGATTGACTTAGCGTCAGAAGCTAAATCATCCTACCGCAGTCTGCGCAGCAAATCTACCAGTACAGTGACCAAAAGGCAGCCAAGGTACTGTAAATGTGACACGCGTCGGGGGATCGACTTTCCCTGTTTCCAATTGTCCGTCACTCACGGTTCATCAACATCAAATCAGATACCGTCATGAATTAAGGGGTAGTGGAGAAAACATCAACTACAGGCATGGATCTTCCAGCTTGGAACTGGGATATTTTTCGGTCAAGGAATTAATACTGTTTGACACCCCAGACCGTTACCAATTGATCTTTTTTTCTTCTTGAGTTTCTGTTTTATTTTGTTTCTTCCCGATTTCTTGTTTTATCTTGTCTTGAGTTGTAACTGTTAGGGGACACATTCATTCTTTTATCCTGGTAGAGCATCCGTCTTGAGGATGATGTTCGCCATGTCACGACCCTCTGCCCAAACATGCGTTATCATCGCGGCCAGCGTCTCTCTTTTCCTCGTCGTCTTTACATTCTTCCAAGAATCATTAGAAGTCCCCTGGACTTATGTACACAGCAAATCAGAACAGTATATCAACACTAACACAACTACTCTAACCACAACTCCAACATCTTCATTGTACGTTTTCCCTCAGTCGGTTAGTGGTGGGCGCATCACGCTATTCTACCACCCCCCGCTGTAGTCAACCTTGGCATCGTTTCTTGGCTTGCGCTAACGATTATCTTAACTTTACGACAGACCAACACAACAGACCCAAACTCCAGTATTGAACTGCGAAGATCCTTATCGTCAACCTGGTTATCTTTATATTCCCGCTGATATAAACGGCACCGATCAATATAAGAAGACACAATGGATTCCCTTCTCCGATGACTTGCTCGAGGCTGAAGCGCCCGATTACGCTGTCTATCCTGCAGCCGGCGAAGTCATCTTTAACGCGACGGAACCCGAGCCTGACTTTGTCAAACACTCTTCCACACCGCGACAATGGCTACCCGAAGCCATCGCCGAAAGTGTCCGTCGAAAGAAGGCAATCAACGCTAATGCCGAGACCAAGGCTGACGCATTTGCTCCCATGAAAAACGACGGCGATTTCGGCTGGCTCTGGGGTCGTCGCATTATTCTGTTCAGCGACTCTGTTGATCGATTCATGATGCAGTTCTTTTGCAGCGAATTCAAGCACAACATGAAGCAGCCCAAGGCTCACACCCTTGCCAGCTGCAGCATCCCCGAGTTCAACCTGACTTTTGTACACTGGCACTTTGCCGGCTCCATGACGTACCGCCCAGACTGGTGGTGGATGGACGACATGGAGGAGATCGCCTTTGAGGAGCGCTGGGACAAGTACTGGACGCCCATTTACGATCAGGTTCGCGGTCCCAACAACAGGCCAGACCTGATTCTCTGGCAGAACGGCCTCTGGGACCAGCGCGCTTTCTGGGAAGCTGGCGAAGCGAACCACGAGAAGGATGTTTATCCTATGGGATCACGCGAGCGCCAGTTGGTCTGGCAAGAAGTGCGCTTCGCTGCCGCGCGCATCCGCGACTTTGTCAAGCGCATCTCAACAGAATTCCCCGGCGCGCCGACTATGTTTCGCAGCATGACAATCCACCGTGTCAGTGATGCCAGGGACGCATCTATCTACGACCTTGAACGATTATCCCGAGCGATCGCAGCCAAGGCTGGCCATGAAGTGTTTGAGTGGGGACGCATGATCGCTTCCCTCTCGATGCTGTACAAGGATCAAACGCACCCTGGGCGAGGGCCGGCGAGTTGGCTTTGGGGAAACATGGTGCTTGAATATCTTGCGCGTGTGGGTGAAGCGGGCGATGAGAAGAGGAAGCCTTACTTTGACGGATGGGATAAATGCCATTCGGAGTTGGTGAGCTGGGGCGGACGATAGTTGGAATATGCATAAATTATGAATAGAATAGACTAATTAGAACATTCAACGTCTGAACTCAATTCGTGCTGTGCTAGTCATAGTAGTCATCTATCGAGCTTACGCACAATTGCGGAGCAAACTTTGGCTATTGAAATCTGAGGCTCAAATGGCTAACGTACAACAGTTCGTAACGCTGATTGCCGCAAGACACAAAGTACTAATCTATATCAAACTCGCATGATAGTACGGATCGCCCTCATCACTTCCTGACGTACTCAATCTTCCTTGCAAGCCAACATCCAATCGTCAGGCCAACAACAGTACCCTTATCATCACGACGGAATACAAGTGTCCAATCACCAGGCGGTTTCGCGTCCATACCTCTCGGGTTCGCAAGCGCCCACACATCATCACCTAGATATCGCATGAATTGAGCCGGACTCTGGCCCAAGAAGCCGTCGAAAGTTCCGAATACTAGACCGCCTTGATTGACGCAGTGGAAAGTCGAGTTGATCTCTGGAGAGTAAAAATCGCCTTCGAATGGAGAACTATCGATGGCAATGGCGCCAAGAGTGAGACGCTTGGCAGTGATAGCTCTGTTCTCCTTTAGACGCTGAATGCGAAGAATATCACCGCTGATCACAGCCGCCATTCCCTTAGATTCGCCGCGCTCGGGGTCGGTTAGTTTGACAGGCTCGACATAGTTAGCATAGGTGACCAGGACCTGGCCCTTCTGGCCAAGAGTCACAGTGATGGCCAACTGAGTGCCCTCGTCGAGATAGACACCCGGCCAGGCAGGTGATGCATCAACCAAGGCAGGCGCAGCTGGCTTTTGAAGACCCAAGATGCTCTGGATGATATACTCGGATAGTGTTGCTGCATCGGCCTCGTGGTTAAACATCACCACGACTGACAATCGTTCCTCTGGGACATGAGCTCGATAGAGTCTGTAGCCACGCAGAGCGCCTCCATGGCCGACAGCTCCTACGCTTCCAATCTCGGTATGAGCTAAACCCTGCGCATATGTCGAAGGGACGCCGTCGCTGAATGTCGAGGGCTGGAAGATCTTGCGGTACCAGCTCTCAGGGTCAAACAGACTACGATCCAGAAAAGACTCGTATGCAATCATATCTGTGAGAGAAGCGATGATGCCAGCGTCACCTGCCCATTCGATGCGATTCTCGGCGGGTATGTATCCGCGCAACTCATCTCCTTCGTAGCCAACACATGGTGGAGGCAACTTTGCTGAATCTGCGCATAGCTCTGCAGTCTTCATGCCCGCAGGGGCAAAGATACGCTCGTTGAGTAAGGATGCGAGTGACTCCCCAGTCGTAGCCTCGACCACTCGTCCTACGATGTTGAAGTTGGTGTTGGAATAAGAGTACTCAGTGCCCGGCTCAAAGTGAAATGACTTGAGGCTGTCAAGCATCGGGCCGTTGTGATCAGCTAACGAGTAAGGATCCTCTGGCTTTGCACCCCAGAGCAAAGTGATGGCCCAATAGTCACGAATGCCAGATCGATTGTTGCACAGATCATCCAGCTTCAACTTTCCAGTCTTGGCTAGCTCAGGCAGAAGCTCCTTTAGCTTAGCTTCAAACTGTTCCCTGACATCACCCTTGGCCTTGAGAGCTGGAGTTGGGTTGCGCTCTAAATCCACGACCAAAGCGCAAAGCATCTGCTTGGATATAGAGCAGATAGGGATTTGAGTCTCTGGGGTCATGGGAATTCGGCGGTTGAAGTCTGCATATCCCCAAACGCGATGGTCCACGAGAGCGCCGTCTGAGACGACGGCGATGGCACCGCCTGGACCGCGGATGCGGGAAGGGATGGCCTTTAGGACATCGTCTACTATTTGCTTTGATACTGGCATTGTCCTTCTTTTTGTTCTTGTCTTATGGAAGTAGTTCAGTCGGTTGATGTTGTGTGCGGGGTTGAAGTTCTGACAATACGTAATTGGAAGGTGGGACAGTCAATTGAACTGCACTTTGAGGATGTGCGTGCATCTGATAACTCAGCTTACATCCTCCATGTTGCCTTGGTACTCACTACAACATACGCATACGGCATCGAGTTTGGTCATCGCGCTTCGCGAAGCAATTCCACTTCATTTTACTATACAGCTGTACTGTTTGCTCAAGGTGGATAAGATTAAGCAACCACGGCTCCGCTGTGCCACAGGACTGAAGTTTGGACCGAGACACCCTTTTCAAGAGCAATAGGTAGTTCACCAGGTTTTTCTTGATGGGTCACTTTCCAATGCCAAAGACTGCATAGAGATCGACATATTGTATAAGCTCAATCGGCATACCTGATTCATGACATATATCACAGACCACACCATATCTGTATCTGTTATTGTGTGGGTTGGAAATCTAGGCCCCAATCTCAGCTAATGCTTGAGGTATATCATATATCATGTTTAGTATGCACTCAGCTAAGCCTGTAACTATGCGAGCTCCTTTATACGTCAGCCTTGCTTTGCTGGTGATGACGCATCTCGTTTGAACGAGGGTAGGTTTGAGAGCAAATACAGATCTACATATCACTTGTCATTATGAAGTTAATTGCTTGTTATTATAAGTTTCATTAGAAGTCGAATCACCAGATCAAATGGTTGGTATGTATTGATGTTGGGAAACTCTGAGCTGTTTGGAAAAGATGTGGTGAGTACTAACAGGCCTGATTTGCGAATACGAAAAAACTTCAACTTCAACGGGTATGTTTGTGGTTAAAGCTTGCAATTTCAAACGAAGCATTGCAGCAGGAAATGTATTCATGCTAACTCGTGACTGTTGCGAGCATAACTACACTCGTATTAGCTCGAGAGCTTAAAGCAATTGCTTATAGTCCTGCCTTCTTTCTGGAGGTTGGGCTTTGACTCTACGGAGTAGCTTTACTATGTATACCAATTCGTCGGGCCATAAGAGATGTCATGTTTACTTGCAGAGACAAGATTGGCTGTTGTACGCTTCCAGGCAGGCCAGGAGCCAGAACCAACAAACCCAGAAAGCTGGGTACCCCTTGTCGCTACTGAGAAAAAAGTGTCCAACTCCTTCTACCCGAGATTCTAGGGGCTCATGGGCCAACGTTACCGGTTTTTCCTTTGGATTAGGGAGGCCCCATCGGTGAGCTAATATCTCCTAAGACTAGGACACCCTGGGACACGACAGCTATCTCCATCTGTCAGGTGGGGTTCGTCCGAAGAACTATAATGACTGTATTTTAAGACTTCTCCATCGTCCTGACTTTGCATTACATATAGCAAGGATAGTAATAGTGATACCAATTTAAATATCTTGGCTTATGAGTAATTTGTTTTATGTTTGGTAAATGTTTTGGTCCGTTCCTTCATGCACCTAAGATAGGATCTCTTGGATGTGCTATCCTGGACCGTTTCCCCTATGACTTGGTTACCTAGCGCTTAGCAGGCTAAGGACTTGGACTTGGGGGGTCCCATCTTGTCAGCATGTGAAGAATTGTGCCGCAGTTGACTTTGTCTCATTAAGCCACTCAAATTGAGGCGATCTTATTGGTTATCAAACACCATGCTATCATATGCTCTGTCCAGAGATAATAGGTCGACACTTTGTCATGTCATTTGGTTACTCTTGGGATGGAGACAGTATCTCCTTTAACTACCGGATTTTTTTCTCCTTCATGGTTCCTGAAACACGATTAGTAGAACCCCCCTTAAAGTTGTCGTCATAACCTTGGTACCAGGCACGGCACTAATACATAGTATACATAGTAGATTCCACCCGGCTTCAGGGTTTGTTCCAGAAGCTTTACAGTGAGTGTGTGCCCCTGCAGATGCCGCGTTCTACTGTATCCGAAACCAAGCCGTCTTCCAGGGTAGACTAAAAGGTGTCAGAGCTAACAGATATACTTTGACCTTGCGGGTCTGCTCTGCCGTTCCCGTCAAGGGGCCTAACGTTAGAACACAAGATGGACAAAATCTAGTTTGTTTAGGTGGATATGTAGACACAGAAAATCATTGAAACCGAGAGTCTAATTTAGATAATCTTTCCATACGATTCAATGAGTAAGTATTTGATCAACAGATAGGAACCTATCTCGTACATACAGACTCCTTTTAACTTTTGGTGTATCCGCATGTCGTTTTGGCCCGTGCGCTCAGCTGCCAAACCTCTGTTCGCTGCCAACCAACACTAAGTAACCCTGTCACATTCTCTTCACCTTGATGACCCTGACTTGAATATCCAATTGCATTGGTTCAATCCCTTCATCACAACTGCAGGACCCGACGGTGGCCCAGTCGTACGCCTTCGCTTCGTTCCTTACCACCGTGTGCTGTGCTTTGCTGTGCTGTCCCGTGCCTGGCATATGTTCTATGTATGTCGGTCTAGTTAGTACCAAGTCAACTAACCCAAGGGGAAAAAAGGGACATAGCGGCGCTAACATTGGACGATACTGTGTCCCGCCTACATTTGCATTTGCGTTTTCCTCTTGACCTCCTTAAACCTTGCATCGCAACAAGTTACATTATTATTCCACTCTACGACGATCAATCTTGGCTACTCTTTTCCCTTGCATCGATAACGTACGTGCTGCATACGCCATTTCATCTCAACACCGTCGCACTCAGGCCCTGTCCAGTTTTGTTCTCTCCACCGCGTGGCCCTTGGCCCTTGTCTTTCTCCGTCCCGCCCCGTCCCTGTCGTTCTTATCCTCCTTCGGGTCACCCATCTCGGTCCTGTCTCCAGACGGAGCCTCTTCCCCCGCGACCATCGACTGTTCCGTTCTCCCGCCTCGTCTCTCTCTCCCTTGGCCGTTGAGTTGACGACTCCAGCTTCAGCCCTTCCACGTTTTCCATCAGCCCTGGAGCCTCTGTGAGTATCCCCTCGCTAATTAACCCTACCTGACCCTGCCCTTCTGCCCTGTCCTGACCCATCTTTGGCGGTGACGCCCCTGTCTTCACCGGATCGTACTCACGATCTCCAGCGCAACCTCTCGGGCATATCCTTTGCCTTGGCTCCCGTCTTGCTGGTTATCTTGTTGCTTCTGCTTCCTATTCGGTTAGCCTTTGTTCAAGCTCCTTTCCTTCTCCCCGCCCTTGTTATATGTCCTTTGTCTCTTTGACCATACACACACGCATCACCTCATGCTCTGCTATTCACAGCCTCAAGCCGGACACAATGGGCGACACTCCAGAACTAACGTCCCGTAAGGGTTCAGTAGGCAACATCGAGCTCCCTCGCTTTTCTGAGATCAACGACGAGAAACCCTCCGGCCGATACACCCCCGATATCCTCGCTGGCGTTTATCGAGGCATTCGAAAGCTACCCTCTGTTAAGCTCTCTCGAAGCCCTTCGCGGTTGAATTTAAAGAACTCGACCACTAGTCTGCACTCTGCGACCTCCTCTACCTCGAGTGTTCCGGCAGCAAGCGAAATACAAAATCCTCAGCATGTTCGAAACTTGACGCTTCAATACAGTCTCGCGAAACCTCTACCGAAATCACCTCCTTGCCGAGATTCAATATCCCCGCACGACTCGACCTCCCCTAATCTACCTAGCGTGCCAGAGGGGGATATCACAGACTTGAGATTCCCCGACCCATCACCTTCAACATCGCCCCTACCAACACCACCTCCGAAGCCAGAGGGTTACAGCTACCTCGATAGCCGGCCAAGCACTATGGAATCAATGTCCGGTTCTCAAGCGCAGTATCCGTACGGTGGCCATGAAACCAACAACAGCATGGGCAGCGTGTCAAGCGCCAGGTACGACTCTCAAGATCCGAACAATGATCTAAAGCCGAGAGGCACCGGGTCGGGTTCTGGAGGACCATCACCAAATGTCGCGCAAGGCCGATCCAATACCGTGGGCGGACCGTCTAATGGTCCTTCTACACATCTCTCTGGTCTTATGTGCAATGTTCACCGGACGACCGGACGCGAACCTCATGCCCTTGTTGGAGCGACGACCACCATTTTAGGAGACAAGCTTTATGTCTTTGGAGGAAGGATTTTGTCTAGGAGTCGTCCTGCTCCCCTAACATCGGACATGTACGAGCTCGACCTTATCCGACGGCATTGGACAAAATTGGAAACGACCGGTGACGTCCCTCCACCACGATACTTCCACTCTATGTGCGCTCTGGGCGATACGAAGATGGTTTGTTATGGTGGCATGTCACCCGCTCCGAACCAACCCCCTGGGGCCGATCAACAGCAGCCTGAAATTACTGTCATGTCGGATATCTATATATACGATGTCAACACTAAAGCCTGGACGTTTATCCCGACACAGGACCCCCCACAGGGCCGATACGCCCATTGCGCATGTATTCTGCCCTCGGCAGCCTCATTCTCTTCGCACCGCGCACCTCTTTCCGCTCTACAACACAATCCGTCAACCGGCAATCCTAACGAAGGACGAATCGGCATTAATATTGATGGAACAGGAGGTGCTGAAATGGTGATTGTTGGCGGACAAGATGGCAGGAACAACTACATCGAACAAATTAGCGTCTTTAACTTGCGAAGCTTGAAATGGACTTCAAGGCAGCCTCTGAACAAAAGCTGGGGCGCCTATAGGAGTGTTACCGCTCCTCTCCCTCCCTCGGTGGCTTCCAAGCTTGGCCGACAACAGTCGAATGGGCAACGCCCCGACGGAGGCATCAGCCAAGAGGCCCGCGAGCCAGGCGCATCTATGCTGATTTATTGTAACTACAATTTCTTGGATGTCAAGCTAGAGCTACAAATTCGCTCACCAGATGGCACTCTCACAGAAAGGCCAATGACCGGCAACTACTCACCCCCAGGATTGCGATTCCCGAACGGAGGAATTATCGATACGCATTTCGTCGTCAGCGGCACTTACCTCACTTCATCGCGACAAGAGTACGCGCTTTGGGCTTTGGATTTGCGAACATTGACCTGGAGTCGAATTGATGCGGGAGGAAGCGTATTCAGCCAGGGCAGCTGGAACCGCGGCGTCTTGTGGAACCGTCGAAATACCTTTGTGATCTTGGGCAACCGGAAAAGAAGTCTCGTCGATGACTATAATCATCGACGTATCAACTTTTCCAACGTGTGCATGGTTGAGCTAGAAGCCTTTGGCTTCTACGATAACCCCCGCAAGACCAGTCCCCTTTCCGGTTTCATCTCAGCCAGCAGCCCCTACGCCGGGCCGGGATTGAGCCTGGCGCGCAAAGCCGGATACACTGCGGGCGGGCGATATCATTCGAGGGCGAGTGAGGAGCTTGGCGAAAAATCATTTGCCATGCGGGAACTCGCAGACATGGATATCCTTTGTATCGGAGGTGAACGAATCCCTGTCAATTCGAGAATTGTTGGGCGACGATGGGGGCCTTATTTTGTGCAACTTCTTCGCGAAGGAACAGCGACACAAGACGGAAGCGATGCCATGACTCTTCGGTCCGGCCTCTCCAGCAATCCCTTGCGCGCGTCGGCTATAACAATCACCCCCAGCTCAAGGGTGGCCGACAGTTCATCGTCGATGACCAGCACTATAGGCTCGTCCTTGGGCTCTTCCGGTCTTCCACCAAGCACAGTAGCTTCGAGCCTCTCGACAGGTGCTATGAGCCATGAAGCCAATCCGTCAAACATCAACGCAGCACCTACGCCTCACTCATTACCGCCAAATTCGCGACCGCGATGTCTCTATCTTCCTCACACTTATCTCACGATCCAGGCATTGCTCCATTTCCTTTACACGAGCTCTCTGCCTCCGCAAACTTCGCCTCTTTGTACGCCTCAAATTCTTTGTTCGCTCTTGCAAATTGCTCGACCCTACCGTATAGATGGACTACTGGAAGCTGTCGTTGAACGACTCCACTCTTTGCTTGACAGCCGAAACGCAGCAGCTGTATTCAATGCGACAGCCATGGCGGCTGGTGGTGGCCGAGGCATCGATGGATCCCTCAACCCCAACTTCTTTGTTGGGACCCTGGACCCCGTCGGCTCGCCCACCGCTACATCGGACTTTTCTCTGGGACAAACTGGAGGTGACAGCTTCTCATCGGATCTGCAGAACCGAACCGAGGGCCTGTCCCTAAACACGAATGTACAGCAATTCAACCGACCTTCCAGTGATGAACTATCTGCTACAACAAGCCAGAGTGGTTCGGAATGGAGCTCATCCGAGATTGGAGGCAGTGAGCGCGACAATTATGTATGGAGCGGCGAGCTCAGCAGCGTGATTGGACTACAGAAGCGAGGACTCCGAGGACTGATGGAGGGCAGAAGGATGCGGGAACGAACCGGCACAGCCCCTAGTGGAAATGGCCAGCAACGTGTTGGCTTGGGCATAGCCGGATCGTAAGTTGATCATTCGAGGTCTTTTTCAGGCCATTCATTCATTGAAGGAGAGCATTGAGGATGAAATTTTACCAAAATATTGTGACGTGTGATGAACCCACTCACGGACTGTGTAAGAGGAGGATGTAGTTGGAGCGTACATGATGCATCAATGGACATATCACATCATATTACATAGCATATCATATCATTACGTCTATAGATGTATATTGTCAATAGTCATTATTTAAACAAAGACTTGGTTGACAAGGTCATCATTCGGCTCGGCATTGATTATGCAGCATGCGTTGAAACAAGCTTAAACTATGTGATTATATTATTTCCGTGGGTATCCTGTCAATATATATATACATATTAATAACGGCGTTCTACAACTTCACCTTGCCGCCATTCATATCATTCCAATCTTTCTCTGAGAATGGGACATAACTGCCCCCCTTGAGCCAATATACTTCACCAAGACTCTTCTCAGCAGGGTCCACGCCCGCCTCTCGCAATGCGTGCTTCTGCTGCTTCATCGTTCCTGTGATTTGCCCCCCGCCCAACTCAGTCGCAATTCGCAGAAATAAAGGCCTAGCATACTTGGGCAGCTCTGTGCACACATGCGTCGCTATATCTTGCATAGTCTCGGGTGCTGGGTCAGACGCGAGATGAACTGCTGCACATCCTGCTCGTCCGTCGTGATGAGGTAGGTTTACACCATAGACATTCGCTTCTTTGACGCTGGCGTGCTTGCACATCGCTTCGCTCACTTCAGCTGTAGAGACATTCTCACCCTTCCAGCGAAACGTGTCGCCAATGCGATCGTGGAAGAATACACGGCCTTCGCCGTCCCATCGCAAGACATCACCGGTTCGGAACCAGACGTCTCCCTTGCTGAAAACGTCGCGAAGAACCTTTGCTTCAGTAGCGGCGCGGTTGCCGTAGTAGCCCTGGAATCGCTGGAAAGGATTGCCAGAAGGGAGACGGAAGAGCATCTCGCCTGGCTCACCAGTGCGGGCTTTGTAGCATCTCCCTGTCTTGGGGTTACGCTTTGGAAGATCGGTGTCCCAGTCTACTTCCACTAGAGCGACAGATTGGCTCAAGATGAGATTGTAAATCCAGCCGTTTCGGCCAATGGCTCCGGCGGCAAAATCGTTCTTGCTTAGGTTGAAGGTCGCAAAGGTACCCTCCGTAGCAGCGTAGAATTCGCAGATTCCTTCGATACCAAATCGGTCCTTGAACTCGTTCCAGATGTCGGGCCTTAGTCCATTGCCGAAAGCGACTTTAACGTTGTGCTTCTTGTCAAGACACTCGCCCGTCTCGGGGTCGTATTGCGGTGGCGAAGAGAGTAGATAACGAAGGGTCTCGCCAACGTAGAGAATGGATGTTGCGCCCGAGGCGCGGACTTCGTTCCAAAAGTTTCTTGCGGAGAATTTGCGACCGAGGGCCTGAGTGCTTCCGGATAGAAGTGTTGCGCTGAAAGAGAAGATTGTCGCAGAGGAGTGATAGAGAGGCATTGACTAAACGGTTAGTAAGGGAGGGTTCCTGGAAAGGTTAGCACTTACGGAGTACATGATGTCGCCATTGGAACGGTCCAGGAGCTGTTCAGCCATTGAGCCAGCAACGATCAATTTTCCCCATGACACGATAGCTGCCTTCGGCATGCCAGTCGTTCCAGAGGTGTAAATGAGAATTGCCATGGCTGAAAGGCTCTTTTCGGATCGTTCGGAGTCTGGTACGCGGATAGCTTCCATAGAAGCGACTTGCGCCTCAACCTCTGGGGTATGAACGATGAAGCGGATATCCTTCAACTCATCTCGAACATCCTTTCCAACATTCTCCTCAATATTAGGATCCACAATGCACAACTTGGTTGTAGCAGCTTTTATACAATGGACCAACGATGCCCCAGAGAGGTTATAATTCAGGAAAGCAGGCTTGGCACCGATGCTCCAAAGTCCTAGCCAGATGAAGATGTAAGTGTCTGAGTTCTGAAAGTCTAGCGCTACGATATCGCCTTTCTTGACGCCCTCTTTCTTGAGCCACTGTCCGTACTTCAAAACCTGCTCGTAAACATCTTTGTACGAGTGGCGCTTGCCTTCAAAGATGAGCAGCGCACGATCAGCCGTGGATTCTTTTGTGGCGATATTTTCGAGAAGGTAGTAGAGGTTTAGACGGTCGGCCCATTCGCGGTAGTACATGCGTGATGCGCCGTAGGTGACGCAGCGCAGGAGTAAGAGGTCGTACCATACTGAGGCGCGGACGCTGAGGTAGGCTATAGAAGCCGCGATCGCGGGGATCGTTACTACTAGAGGGACTAAGAAGAGTTAGAGAGTATAAGCACAATGGTTTTGGGGTTGGTTTGTACTTACGAGGCATCGTTGTTGGTGAAGAGTTAGTAGGGGAGGAAGGGAGAGGATGTAGAGATGATCAGTGAGTGACGTGGGTCTATAGATGGGCTGATATCGATAACAGGTTAAAGGTGACGACAGAGCTCTCCACTAAAGTGCCGAGATCGTGTAGAGGTTCTATTATGCGAGTAACCAGGTGGGAAAATCTAGGTATTGCGAGATAGTTGGAGTTGAGAAAGATTGTTTATTATCCCGGCACGACAATATGATGCTTATATTTGATGACGTTCCTGAACTACCTACCTAGGTGTATAGAAAAATTTAAAGTTGAAAGAAACTTGCTTGCATTCACCTGCCTTGGGAATTATGCTGATGTGATGCCAAGTGCCGAGCTCTCGGGAATAAACACTGGGAGGGATCAGAGTGCCAAGAATTAGGTATTTCTGAATGGGAGTTGGAAGAAGGAAAACAGAAAGAAGAAGGTGCTGACGGTTCCTGACGATCGTCGGCTTGCAGGAGATTAACCTTGAATGTCATCAGCACGGTCTTTTACAGGGCTGAACTAGATCAGATAGGGAGGTGATTCTCGAAAATCAGTCTGTAGAGTATTATCCTGTAGGTATGGTACATCTTTCGATAGAGATAAAATGAAGAAGACTTGTCTCGCTAGTGAATTGTATGTTAATATGACTCCATTTATTGTAGTTCAGTTGATAGTTTGATTCATTCGAGTTCCCTAAAAAGAAAACGTCTCTGAAGCAATTGCCTGATGTGACTGAATTGATCTTGTTTTAGCGCTGCAACTTGCTATAAATGTCCTGAAGAAGTGAATGGGTTTTGGGTCAAAACGCTTGTTACTCTGCACAGGTAGCAATTGGTTTTAAGTTTGGACCCGTTACTTCAGCACTGTTCATGATAATACCTACCAACGTTCAGCTCATTAGATTCCAGACAAGCAGATATAAATGGTAGAGCTCATCAATTCAGGCACGTTGAATCCTCTGGCATGTCACTATCGGCATCGGTGTTTATACTCACCGACCTCACGTGATATCGTGATGTCGTGTCTAAGCTAAGCTCCATCCCTCCACCAAGTACATCGAATCGACAGGGAGCTTTGATAAGAGCAATCATTCAAACTCCCCCACCTCAATCCTCAACATCTACCTCTCCCGGACGGCATAATGGCGCCCGGCGACGTCAAGGACACTTCCGCGGCGCCTCAGGCCCAAGAGCCACCACCCGAGAAACCCTCCGACGCTTCAAGGAGAACCCGCATCGTCATCTCCTTTTGGCTGCTTGTCCTCTGTCTTGGTGTGCCAATATGGTGGAAGACGACAACTATCTATCGCGCGAATCTTCCACTCGATGGAATGATGCAATGGGCCGAAGGAAAGGTGAGTTCCAATCTCCAGGTTTCAAAGGTGAATTGCTTTGATGCTAATAATGCTAGGCCTGTCGTCCTGTCTTTCCCCTTCAGATCTCTGTCAAGGCCGATGCGCTACAGGAAAACGAAGCGCAGAATCTTGTGCAATTGACACAGCATGCTCTCGATGACCACAATGATTTCTCTGGTCACCATCTCCGTCTTCAACTCGCCCCCAAAGGCGGCGCTTCGCCATCACCTGCTGCCGACGATGAATCGCACGTCGCTTTAACGATCCAGCTTGCGCCTGGTGAGAGCAACTCTGCTTCTCTAGACCCCGACTCGGCTGTTCTCAATATCGCATATCCCTCCAACGCAGTACCATCCGCCTCATCCTCCTCCTCCGCCCTCGCTACCTATATCGCCAACGAACTCCAGTCTACCTTTCGGGAAGAACAGTCCATCATCTCCTACCTGCTTTCGACTTCTTCGGCTCCCGATGCGAAACCCCAAGGTCTAACCCCCGAGATGGTCGACATGCTTTCCAAGAGAACCACTCGATCGCTGCGATACTCGCCTACATACCACCTCACTTTCTCCCTATTCACTGCCGGCGCTACGCCTGGCACATGGGATATCGAAAATGCGATCGAAGAATACATGAAGCCCATGCTTGATGTGCTGGGCCCTATCCACAATTTCACAATTGATACTCAGGTGCAGCTCTATGCTACACCAGGTGCCCAGTCTCAGGTATTGAGCAAGGAAGATTTGGCATCTTTCATCAATGCTGCCGAATGGCCTTTGTCGCCTTCCATTGCTGGCGCTCCGACTGTCAACTTTGTTATCTACATTGGTGATCAGAAGATTGGCCTCAATTCGGAGGCTGAGACAGCTCAATCATGGATGTTTCCGCAATGGGGCAGTGTGTATCTTCTCAGTCTTCCCGAGACAACAACCCATGTGTCAAGTGAGACGCTGAAGCAGCCAATGTTGACCTTTACTGGACATTTGCTGTCGCTTTTGGGCACTCCTCAATCAGGATCCCTTCCTCTTAGATTATCTACACTTTCTCGTGTCCGTTCAGCAGATCTGCTGTTACGTGCGTCGTCAACATTGGGTTCTTTGGCAAGACTATCTCTTGCCCTTCCATCCATCTCTATCCCTCACAGCGTGGCCGAAGGCGTCTCATCCAGCATGGAGCACCTTCAACAAGCATGCGCCAGTCTAGGCGCGCCTTCTGGACTCCTCCACGCTAGAATCGCCGAGGAAGAAGCGGAGCGAGCGTTCTTTGAGAAGAGCATGGTTGGACAATTGTATTTCCCTGATGAGCATAAAATTGCCGTTTACTTGCCCTTGCTTGGACCGGTGGGTGTGCCGTTGGTGATGGGATTGATTAATGAGCTTAGAGGGTGGATTAAGAGGAGGAGACAGAGGGCCAAGGATGCCGGAGAGAAGAAGGCACAATAAGGAGTGCTTTGGATTGTTATAGATATATAGATATGAGTCTAATATTATGTTTGTTATGTTGCTGATACTAGTCCTGGCCACAACAGCATAATATCTGAGCGTAGGAGCCTGCATCCAGTCATATACTACGAGGCATCTGCGTTCAGACATCTGGGAGCTTGAGTGGATACAGGCTTCTGCGTTCAGGCATTGTGTGGTCAAGGCTAGGATTGGTATCAGTAATAGGAATCAGGGCGTATAGGACAAGCTGGGTAAATTCGCTCTTGTATTTTAGTATTTCTTACTTCTTCTGCTTATCAAGTCACAATTGCAATTACTTGGTACGTATTAAAGCTATTCTTGCTTGTGATTCTCGGCTGTATTGCCGTGTCCGCGTCCGTGCACCAAGCTTTCCCCAGGATTTGACGTATTTCCTCCACAATCCCATGTCATGTCCTGTCATGGTTTCCCATTTCTTATCTTGTACTCATCCAACTTTGTTCTCTTCCAACTCGACTCAACCCAATTGACCTTTAATCAACATGTCGTGACAGGGCCACGATGCTTCCGGAACCAACAATCACGCTTACCTTTCCGAGCATAAACGATGGAACGCCCCTCGACTGCCGCATCTACCATCCTCTCTCGCTAGCTGCGAATCCAGAAGCGCCGACATGGCTGAAACACGCCGCTGTGGTCGCTCATCCGTATGCGCCCATGGGAGGATGCTATGATGATCCTGTGGTAGGAGCCGCGGCTGCGCAATTGCTTCGAAAAGGTTTCCTGGTAGCGACTTTTAACTTCCGGTATGTTTTCTGTCATGACGATAGCTACTAGATGAATGTTAACAGGTGTAGGGGTGCACATGGCTCTGCGGGACGGACCTCATGGACTTCGAAACCCGAACGAGACGACTACGCGACCGTTGTGGCTTTTGTTCTACACTACGTCCATTACCTAGACCCCTTCAAACCACATCTAGAAAGCTCTCTACAAAGCGAACCCTCGACTCCGATAAGTTCAGACGTACCGATCAGCTTAGATACGGCCATCACATCGGTTCCTCGACCACGGCCTGTCTTGATTATGGGTGGCTATTCTTACGGCGCTTTTGTAACAACTCGAATACCCCCACTCGATGCGATCCTCCAGCCATTCATATCACCAATTGCAGGCTCTGATGCAGCAGAAGTCCGCCTTCGAGCGGAGCATTTGGCCGAGCAACAGAATGTCATCCTATCGAGTACTCGGTCTGCGATGATGGAAGGATCAGCGAGAGGGAGGAGTAAGCGTGGGGTCAGAGTAGGTGGTGATGAGAGTGGTAGTCGCAGTCCCCGACGAAGCCATTCTAGCGCAAGAAGGAGCTTCTCTCTAGATGATGAGAGGTTTCGAAGAGGCGTCCATGATTTCATCGCAAAGGCACGAGTAGGGAGGCATTCTCGCAATGTCTCGCAGACGTCCCCGCCGAGGCTTCCCGAACAGCCTCAGCCAGGAGAGAGTCTACCCAAAATCACAGATCTCACCATGCCGAGGCCGGCTTACCTCATGATCTCACCACCTCAAGGCATTGCCATGCATGCATTGACTTTGTCTATTCTGCCGTCAGCACTCACAAGGCATAAAGATCCGCATGACGTGGCGGCGGAGGAGAAACTCATCAGAAACCCATCATTGGTAATTTTTGGGGATGAGGATGGTTTCACAGCTGTGTCGAGGTTCAGATCCTGGACGGCGAGATTGCGCGAGAAGACGGACTCTGGGTTTAGAGGGGTCGAGATTGAAACAGCGGGACATTTCTGGATCGAGGACGGAGTTTTGAATCAGTTGAGGGACGTAGTTGGGAGGTTTGCGATTGAAGTACTTGCGGGTTAGGAGTTTGGTAAAGGTTTTGTATTTATGCGATGGCAGGAATCATGATCTTTAAAGGAACGGACAAGACAAATAATATGATACATGAAAGACATTGAAAATGGTATTGTCGGACTTGTTCAGGTGAGAGTGGCGAGTGTCTGTATCAATGAAATGTCTCGAGTGGATGTGATAAGGATTGTCATAATTTATTTCTGGTCGGATTTCATGACTTGCATCTAGGCATCTATATCGATTTGTTTGTTCCTTTTTAACCCAAATACCATCTACTGCTTCCACCGCAACAAAGTGAAGGAGTGCTTGGGGAACTTGAACAAGCCCTCACCATTCCACTTGGACTCCTTGATACCAACCTCCTCCTTTTCTGCTGTGTTGACAACCTTGACATCTGTTCCGCTAACACTGTGAACCTCAATCTCCTTTCCACTCAAGCCCTTGAGCTCAGTCTCGAAATCCTTGTCCTCGTGGATGTTCACCACCGCAAGGTTGACAGTGCCATCCTTATCGAGCGCCGCACTAACATCCAACCAGGGCGTCTCGATAGTACCACGAATCCACTGGGGATGTGTATCACCGAGATACTCGCCTCCGCGAAGGTTCACAGCGATGGTGGAGCCACGCATGTACTTGCTGTAGAGAAGAAGGGGCCACCAGGTAGGCTGCTTGAGAAGACCGTCCTTGGTGGTCATGAGAGGAGAGATGACGTTTACGCTCTGGGCGATGTTGGCCATGCCGACGTACTTGCTTTGGCGGATGAAGACGTTGAGCCAGATGGCGACGGCGAGGGCATCGGAGAGGTTGTACTTTTCCTCGGCGCCTTCTTCACCAGGGGCACGCTCGGGGTCCCATACGTTCCACTCGTCGAAGCAGATCTTTTGACGGGGGACAGTGGGAGGAACACCGTTTTCGATACGGGCGAGATCGATAAGGCTGGATGCGATTTCGATGGCGCGCTCAGCAGAACGGGGGGCTATTTTTGTCAGCATACCGACACCACGCATTACTTTCGTAAGTCAAACATACCGGTGGCGTTCTTGTAATGATCTGAGCTGGCAGTATAGATATGAATACTGTGCTGATCAATCAGACTAGCAGTTGTGCTGCCACCCAAGCCGTGCACGTCAAACTTGACGCACTCCTTGATGACATACGAGTCCCAGGTACTGTGGCCTGTCTCGCCGCAAAGAATGAGAGTCACACTAGGGTCGAGAAGCTTGATGGCCTTGGCCCATTGGTAGGCCTTCTTTGCGTAGTCTTCCTTTGTCATTTGGCCAACTTGCCATGCTCCCCACATCTCGTTTCCGAGAGCCCAGTACTTAACCTGTAGGAATGTGTTAGCGTGAGTTTCAGAGATGAGAGGATGGGAGGGAAGTACGTTGTATGGCTTCTCGCGTCCATTTTGACGACGAAGGTTGGCGTAGTAGCTTGGTCGGTCGGAGTTGCAGTACTCGACCCATGCAAGCGCTGTAGAGGTTAGTATTTATGCTTATAGACCCGGTCAAAAGTGACTCAAACCTTCATCGAGAGTACCTGAGCAGTAATTAGTATTTATACGACGATATGTCAAAAGATACAAGACTCACCGGTTCCAAAGTTGAGACATAGATAAGGCTCGGTACCGACAACTTCACACCACTTCATAAACTCGTCTGTACCAAACTCGTTGCTCTCAGTACCAATCCAAGCGAGCTCAGGTCTACCAAATCGTCAGTCCTGGTTGTGTTTGGCTTCATACGAAGTGAAGCTCACCTGGCCGGTCTCTTTTCTCGAGGACCAACACCATCTTGCCAATGATATGTAGCTACAAAGTTACCACCTGGGTAACGAACAACAGGGCAGTTGAGTTCCTTCATGGCCTCGATGACATCTTTTCGGAAGCCATTTTCGTCAGAGAGGGGGTTGCCTGGGTCGTAGATGCCGCCGTAGATGCAACGACCCATGTGTCTGGGGGAGTCATGTTAGTGTGAGTGAGATGAGAATCAAGAACGTGAGACTTACTCTGTGAAACCACCATAGATGTTATCGTCAATGGTGGAAATGACAGCACTGGGGTCAACCGAGATGGTAGGACGCTCATCGTCGGCAATTCGAGTAAACGTAGCCATATTGATCTATTTTTTTTTATGACAACGATTACAAGAATGAATTGAATGTTATAGAGAGAGGAAAAAAGAAACAAAAGAGACCGACACAAGAAGGACAATCAATTTATGTCTACTGTTAGCCCCTCATCTCCAGTATTAATTAATTGGCATGCGTGTCTACTTTGACTATCAGTCACTCGACTTACAACTTCCCCTCATCTTTAGAGATGCCACTAAAAACCTGTCAGTCGTCAGTCAGGTGTACCCGTTTACTGTATCAAGCCTCGATCCCTGCTTTAAAGACCCTGGTTCGCGCGCTTCTTTGATGTGGGTTGAGATAGTGATTGGTGCGCTTGGGTTTTCCCACAAGGTATGAGACTAAAGGAACTCAATTCCGAGGCTATCAATATCCTTGCTTGTTCTTTGTAGTTGGGGTTTATCTAGTCAGTAGTCCTGATTCATAGCTACAATTGTCTGAAGGTAGGTATTCCTCCAATTCATTAGTAGTCACCCCATAGATGAGAGATGACAGCTATCATGGTTATGCATACTTTATAGTTCCATTGCAATGATACCCCCAATATGCTTGTCTTTTAACATGTGCAAGTTGGAGACGCTAACAATGGAGACTACAGGGATCTGATTCAACGGCCTCTCCACTAACTTAGATAAACCTTGTAGTCTAAGTCAGTCAGGCTCAGGTCTCTTTCATTCCGCTCTTACTATCATTCGCGCACCAACCAAACCTGCCTGTAACAAGATCACGTCTTGGTCTTGAACAGAGTAGATAAAGAGCCGCAATTGTGCGCTCCAATCGGAATATACGGCACTCGAATCGGTTTAATTTCCGAGTGACAACAGGACACTCCGCCAGTCAAACCTGCCTGTCACCAGACAACCATCCCCATGGGCAAAAGATTCTACCCCAACATAGGCCTTGTTATCAATCTCCACCTCCGTGGGGAAGTTGTCAGGCCGACTCCAGTTTATCTTCTCCCCATGGGCAGAGACATACGATGGTTGCGTCAATCTTGTTACTCCCCCTTCTCCGCTTGGGATCCTTTCATGGTTGGTCTTTGCTAAAAAGTTCCCTGCCTTAGTCACATTTACTGCTGATGCTTGTATATCACAACCGCGGAAAGTCGGGTACTCGGATCATGCCCCTGTCTAGTCATGACTGTATCCCGTTGTGTATGGACCATGTCTGAGAATACTATATAAGAAGGCTCCATCACCTTGGGTTTCCATCTCTTCATCGCCTGCTTCCACAAAGCAGTCCCATATTCATGATGGCTCTCCCACCAAAGTGGTACCAGTTCCTTGTCTCCGTCTTCGCATCGCTAGGCTCTTTACTATACGGTTATGATCTCGGTGTCATTGCCGAAGTCATCGCATCCGGAAACTTCAAGAGCAAGTTCGGCGATGATCCCAATGCGACGTATGTCTCCCCTATCAACCACCCAGGTCTATCTAACAAGTTGTAGCGGCGCTGTAGTTTCAGTCTTTACTGGTGGTGCATTCTTTGGTGCCATGTTTGCTGGCTATGCTGGTGATCGTTTGGGAAGAAAATGGACAATCATGATTGGTGCCTTAATCTTCATCCTCGGAGGAAGTCTGCAGACTGCCGCTGAGCACATCAACTATCTCTACTCCGGTCGTTGTCTCGCTGGTCTCGGGTATGTTTCTTCTTTGGTATTTCATCACTAAAACTAACCTTCTCAGTGTCGGCTTCCTTGTCATGATCGTCCCAGTCTACCAAGGCGAGCTCTGCCATCCTGATATCCGCGGTCGTGTTACAGCCCTTCAGCAATTCATGCTCGGAGTCGGTGCCCTCATAGCCACCGCAATCGGCTACGGAACATACACAGGCATCGGCGACGACAACTCAGGCCAGTGGCGCATTCCCCTCGGTATCCAGAACTTGCCCGCCGTGATCCTGGCTGCACTTATCCTCTTCTTCCCTGAATCGCCCCGTTGGTTGATCGATCACGGCCGTGAAGAGGAAGGTCTCAAGACTCTTGCCAAACTCCATGCCAACGGTGATGTGAACGACGCGTGGGTGAGGGCTGAGTTTGATCAGATCCAGGAGCGTCTTGCTCTTGAGCATGAAGCTTCTGCTAAGAGCTACAGTGAACTCTTCACCGACAGATCGTGCTTCCGGCGTCTTTGGCTCGCCATCTCTGTCCAAGTCGCCGCCCAAATGACTGGTGTAAGCGCTATTCAGTACTACTCTGTCGCCATCTACGCCAAGATCGGTATTCAAGGTGACGAAACTCTCCGGTATCAGATGATTTCATCCGTCATCGCTCTCGTGGCTCAATTCCTCTGCATGCTCTTCATCGACAGGACGGGACGACGCTGGCCGCTTATCGGTGGAAACATTCTCAACTGCATCACCTTCATCATCGCAACAGTTCTTCTCGCCAGTTTCCCTCCTGGCTCTGACAATGGTGGCGGTGCTGCTGGATGGGGATTCATCGTTGTCACTTGGCTCTACAATTTCTCTTTCAGTGCCACATGTGGTCCCTTGTCTTGGATCATCCCTGCTGAAATCTTTGATATGAAGACTCGTGCCAAGGGAGTGTCGCTGGCTACTATGATGTCGTTTGCTTTCAACACCATGATTGGTCAAACTACATCTGTTGCTCTTGATGACAAGACTGGTATTGGATGGAGATGGTATATTCTCTTTATTGTAAGTTCAGATGATGCGACTGCCTAACCGGACTCTCAACTAATAATTCTCAGGTCTGCAACTTTACCAATGCCGTGTACTTCTGGGCTATCCTCCCCGAGACGGCCAACCGTCCTCTTGAGGAGATGCGATATCTCTTTACCGAAGCGCCCTTGTTTGTTCCTCTCATGGATACGGCCAAATTTGCCGCTGGCGAGGATCTTGAGCGTCGCGTTGAGAAGGCGGAGCAGAAGCAGGAACTTGAACACCATGACTAGTTTAGAACACAAATTGGCCAGATCTTTGAATGTTCTGGAAAGTGTTTGGTGCGTTGACGACATAGTTTCTCACATGTAGTCAACTAGAGACGGACGTTAATGTCAACATACATATTCTAAATGTAGTTATCTTAGGATAACCTAATGCTTTTAACTCATAACATACAGGAATCTATAAAATCTTGTCTCATGACCCTCTCGCCAAATGGTGGTTGACGGTGATCTAGCCTGAACTCGTCGTAGCCTCATTCCCTTTACATATCTACCTGCACGCCATTCGCAAGATTATCAGCCGGTCCGCTCGGTTTGACTCCATTAGTCTTGGCCTTTGGCTTTGGAGTCTTGATATCCTCCGCGTTCGCATTGTCGTCTGTCTCCGATTCATCCTTGTCCCCTGTCGTCTCGTTTTTCGCTGTCTTCTCATTCTCCTCTGCCTTTTTCTTGAGACGATTCTGCTCTTCGACCCACGCCCCGATATCAGCCACCGCTTGAACAGGGTTATCCTGGTGCATGAGGAGATACCCCTGAATCGCCGCGGGGGTGAATGTGTGCGCTGGGATAACCTGGGCAAACGCAATAGATAACACTTCAATCTTGTCGGAATCGAGTTCGACGCCACTCTCAGCGTATGGAGTTCCGTACATCAATTGGAATAGCTGCTTGATGGTCTCAAATGAAGCAAGTCCGAACTCAATGGTATAGTCGACTCGTCCGGGTCTTAGAAGGGCAGGGTCAATATTCTCGGTATGGTTGGATGTCATGACCAGCACGCGACCCTCCTGTGCGCTCACGCCGTCGAGAACATTCAGTAAGCCAGATAGCGTGATCGGCTCTCGCGAAGCCAGGGGGAAACCAAGCGCAAGTCTTTTGGATTTCTTAGCGGATTCAGCCTTGGACTTCTGCTTCTTCGCTCTCGTTGCCGTAATACCCGCTGCATCGATATCCTCGAGGAGAACAAGACAGGTCCGAGGCAGAGCTTGGAACAGGCTCGCAAGACTGTCCTCCGTTAGATCGGGAGATGACAGACTGATCATGTAGATGTTGAGACCCATGAGTCCGGCAGCTGCGAGAGCCAAACTCGTCTTGCCGGTTCCGGGCGGGCCAGAAAAGAGATAACCGCGTCGATACGGAATGCCTCGCGTAGCATACCACTTCTTGGTGCGAGGGTTTAGGTATCGAGAGAGATCTTTGATGAGACTCTGTTTGATGTGCTCCTCGAGAGCAATAGTCGACATGGGACGGGAGGGTTTGGACATGGATCTTGCCCAGCCGTGCATTTCCCCATGAGACTGCCTTGCACGGAAGATGCTTGTCCGGCCACGTTGTTTCTCCAGGTACTCGATACGGGCGCTGTAGATGATGCGCTTGAGGATGTCGGGGTTTCTTCCAAGGCAAGAGAGAACGATGTTCTCGGACTTCGTACTGAAAGGCAACGGAGTATCTGCAGCAGAAGTTCTGGTGAACGAGACAACACGATTCTCATACAAGAACCAGTGTGTTCCGACGGAAGGAGTCCAGTGTAAAGGTCGCGCATTATACGAAGAGATCTTGGATCGGAGAACGTCCAGACTTGCCGAAGGGTCAACATCGTCGCCTGAGTCGTCTTCCTCGGGGCTTCCATACTCTCTGGGGACACCGCGCATGGCGCGACGAGGGTCGTCGCCGGTGCTACTGGATGCAAGAAGGCGATGGTTATTGCGCGATAGCTTGTTATTCCGAGCAACCCAGCTCATAACATAGGTGAAAATCTCGTCGTGTCCTTGAATCTCGACGGTCGAAATGAACTGCCTTTGGAAGACATCTGTAGCGACTTCGATGAGATACGGTGCGATGTAAGTGAAGAATGTGACGGAAGTGATGCCGCTGCCGCCGGGCAAGAAGACCTGCAAGAGATGATTTATAACTCCTCTTGCGAACGGCCGTCTACTCGGTCTTCTGGACGAAGGCGGCATCGCGGTAGTTAAATTGCCTGGATATTGGCTTAGATTGAATGAGCAATGAATGGACTCAGAGCGGGTATACTGACCGGATCGTCTTCTCTGGTGACCAAGTGGGATAGAAATATTGCTGGGACAGGAATAATTGCTGTAAAGAGAAGTTCTCTGCAGGTTCCAAGACAAAAAGAAGACGAGGCCTCTTTATAGTTATTTAGAAATATAAGTTGATGCCATGACAGTTGTTGGCACTGCCAGTACTTTGGCGTTGCCACTGCAGATGAGTTGCCAGCTGAATTACAGGATGAACAAAAAATAGCAACCCACATGTGACTCTGGAGTACTCTAAGCTGACCCAGTAATTTCGTCTGGTCAATTATGCTACCAACAAGCCAGGAGTGCCTTTGGCTGCCTGCTATTAAGCAAGAATCTCACTTGCATATATTGCAACACCAACACCAGGGTTGCGATTCAAAGGCGACTCAGAAAGGCAACTGTTTTAATTTACTTTGGAGAATATGGACCAATTGTTAATGTGTAACTATCTGTGCCGTACCAACAGCCTATCACTCAGCCTCACTCCAGTTAGATGTGTATTAAAGCTCTCCTTCAAGATGTAGTGCGCCTGCATATAATCCCTGCTTTGTATCCACAAGGCAATGTTCCCGTGCAAGACCAAAGAGCCTACTGAAAGAGACGTAGATGATCATGGGTGTTTTGGCGATGACGTTTGGTGTTGGACAAAGACTAGGTAGAGAGAAGATCTCAGCCCTATAATTTGTGACTCAGATTATCACTACGAGGTTCGGCCGCTCTGGTTAACCGTTAAGCAGGACAGGCAGCAATGGGTGAAGAACCATTGTAACGTTGTGACCATTTTCACGTAAAGCAATGCTTTTTTTACGCTCAAACATGTTGGCATTTAACTCTTTTTTTTTCTTTAACAGAAGCGATCATAGCCATCCTCGTGGTGCTATATGCGAGAGGGGGATAACATGCTGGCTTGCTTGACAGTCAAGCTGTACAGGGTAGTTGGACGACGGCGAAACGGAAATGAAGAGGCGTGTCTTTTCAGCCTGGACTCAGTCAACATTACAGACAACCATTGATATTCTGTGTTCTCATTTTAATAAACAAATAAAAACAAGAGATTTCCCTATCAAACTTAGTCCAAGAGACGGGTGGGAGAGTGAGTCGTGTGTCAGGGTCTCGATGGAAGAATGTGAAATTACCTCAGTACTTTCACATGAATTTGTCTACCCCACGTTGGTACACGTACGATCAGTATTGATCGAGGGAATCTGACATTGGTTGATAAAAGCGTTGATGAGAATATGTTATTTGGCTATCTATTGGGGCCTTAGTCGGGTCACTTTAGTAAAACCTGAGCATGCAATGGTATAGATGTAGCAAATGCCCGACAAAATCGATATACTCTATTGACTTTTGAGAAAAGGGCCGTCTTTTTCCAGTAACTGATGCACGTAAAGTCTATGGTATAGTTAGGCGTGCTTGATACTCTACAAGAGTCGCCTCTGAAGGATTATAAGTTGGTAGGGTAGGACTGGCCACGCCCTTGAAGCGCATTTCGAGAGCAATGCCTCGTCATGATGTTGTCGCCAATGGCTCTTTGCATATAATCCCTTTCTTATTTTCGTAAATCCCTGTTAGAATGCGGGTTGGCTGACCCATTTATCATTCCGCTGTCTGTCATTGCTCATATGTGTCATTGTTCTCAAAGACACTATCCAGAGACGCAACAGCACGCTCTATCATGATATTCTCAGCCATAGCAACCAGAGATACATTCTTTGTCTCCAGTTTGGCTAATAGGGTCGCCATTCCTGACGGTCCCAGCTTCATCAGCGTTTTCACAGCAGAGGAATACTGCACCTCTTGGAGGAGCTCTTGCCCGCGAGACTTCAACCGCTTCTCTTTAGCCCGTAGGTCAAAGTCATTTTGCGCAATAGCTTCTAGCTCCTCCAGCACGTCCGAATTCGCTTGGCCGATTAAGCGGTCGCATTCTTCGAGTCTTATTGTGTACTTGCGTATTGAAGTCTCGAGCTCATCGGCGCTCATGGCCATATGTCCGTGGTTCTCCTTGACGAAGCGCATGCCTTTCATTATCTTCTCCCGCTCCGTTTCGTATGCTTTGACGTCTGTGCATAGTTTTTCAATCTTATCGCTGCCTATTTTTCTTTCATTGGCTTCATTGTCTTCAATTGAGGTCCTGACTTCGTGAAGTGAATGAGTGACCGCATCGAGCTCTTTCCGCTTCTCCGACTCGATCACCTCAAACTCGTCAACGAGATTTGCTATGGTCTTTGAACGTTGTTTTGGTATCGCCCTAGTTTGTGACTGTACATGTTAGTAGAGCGGCTGTAGAGGTGATAGAAGCCGACTTACAGCTGCCTCTTGGACCACTGTGGCATTTGTATTATCGCATGAATTGCTCGGCGGTGCTGGATCTTGAAGTATCGTAGCATTGGTGCCGTAGTATGGATTGCTTGGACCTGCTGTCCGTGGACGTTTTTCCAGCAAGGTAGTCAATGAAGGTGACCTGGAGCGCTTTATAGCCACTGTGGCCTCTTCGTCTCGACCTGTTGGTCCGACATCATCATCAAGATTGCGGCCCGTCCAGTCTTCACATTCGCTTTGTGAGTTGGGTATCTCAATAGCATCGTCTTGATCCTCATCACTCTCGTCATCTTCGCTTTCCTCATCAGACCCTTGCACTGCTGTTTGCTCGGCCCGACGCATGACAGGTGGGGTACTGACGGGTGTTATTGTCTCCCTTCTCGTGTAAAAATCTGCGCTGAAGTGGCTGATGGCATCTAGCACGTCACTATGCTCGAGATGTGGGCATCGTGCATTGCGCTTCTTTGCGCACCCTAGAAGGAAGTTTTGTACAATTTTGGTATGAGGTCCAGGGCCATTCATTCTAGCGCTTTTGCAAACGCTTCTTAACAGCCTTCTGATATCCTCCAACATACCGATATCCCATTTTCTAGGTGAGAAACCGGTGGCGAACTCCCATGGCCACATGCCTGTAAGGTGCAGGACAGTTCGAGACGCATCACCTATGCGCTTGACCGTTGTGGGTTCTCGCATGCACAAGTCAAGCCTTTTTGTGATCTGCGTGTCGGAAAGGTCATGACTTTCGGGACCGCGAAGGCAGCTAAAGCGGTTGGAATGGGAGTGGGAGTTGGAGTTTGGCAGTTTGACAGGGGGCTCGGCAATTCGCAACCTGACAGGGGCTTCCAAAGACTCGGACTTTGGTGTCCTTTCTTGACTATCATCTATGATGTCGGTAGTTGATATGGCTTCAGTCTTGGGGCTCTCTTTATCGCTATGTCCGACTGTTTGTAGATGAAGAGAGCGACGTTTAGGGGAGGTCATCGCGTTGTGCACTCGCGTTAATGAACACCGACTGGTTTGACGCAGAAGAGGCGGACTATAGTAGTATCCTCTTCGGTAAACAGTATTTCATTGCTAGAGTATTGAGCAATTTGAGATAGAGAAAGCAATCAGGCTTGAAGCTTAATTGTCTTGTTGGTTGTCTGTCAATTGAAACGGTCATTAACGTTGTGATTATTCTTAATTGGACCTGCCCTGTCGTGATCCCCTGAATTGAAGCCGCACCTGCCACCGTCACAGTGGATGGACGCTAGGAGCTATGGACCCCTGCTACTTCCGCGCCTACCCTTCGAAGTTTAGATCTACAGTGGACAAACATTTTACCGAACAACTCATGATCACATCTTGTACTTGATTTTATTGACGAAGCTTAATCATTTTCTCAATTGGGAGGATAAGTCGCTATGGGTCACTTAAGAACCTAAAACGTCCCATCTCTTGCCTTGTTATACGCTCAGTGACCTTTTCTAAGGCCCATTGCAAGCGCTCCCGTCTCTCAATCCATGGTAAGTACCTTCCTCACCAAATGTATAACGGGAGGTACTTACCCAGTAGAGACCCACTGAAGATCTCAAAATAGACGAGCTAACTATTTCTAGAGTCGCCTAATTTGACTTAAACGCGCGCCTCCAGAGCAAACGGGCCAATTAGTGGCCGCATAGACCCACACTCTTCATCCCAACACTGAGAAGCCTTTGTATGGGCGACTCTTTCTTTCTAAGACGACCAACAGACGGACCTTGCTCAGCTGGTGCTGGTCCTTCCTTTGAGTGAATGACATTCTTGTTTACACTTCGAAGTCATCGAGACATCTTCCCTTGTTTCATCTGCCCGTGCAACTATGATGCGCATCCTTGTTCTTCCCACCTTGCCTTAGTCTTCCCGCTCTTGCTTCCCTTCCCTTCCCTTCTCTTCCCTGTCACTCTCGCGCTTCTTCTTGTCTTGTGTTCACACCACATGCAATGCAATGACCCCGTTCAATTTCCCCAGGCGCTCAAATTGTTATGGGCCTGACGGACATATGCAGATCGGCTGGCTGTCGAGATCCTGGCTTTTCCCTTTTAGCTTTGTCTTTTGTTATCCAGCTTTTTGACCCCATGCCTGTCAAACAGGACAGCCCATAACCTTGACTGCTGGCGCTTGCTCAAACCTCGTAGTACCGGATGAACATCTTCTCTTCTTATGTTCAACCGTGGAGACACTTATCCATAATTCTTTTTTTGTAGCCGCCCATTTTCTGTCTCTTAACCGCCCACTGCTCAAACAAACGCCATTCAGACCAATATCCTCGACCCGTTGGAGGGAAACCACTTCTTTCAGACACGAGTGTGCTGTTTCATTGCCTCTTTCAGCTCTTGTTCGAGTTTCAGTGCCAGAGCCGCCCAAGTCAAGATTGGTCTTTGTCCTTTCCTGGCATGTCGTGACCCTCGTCTTGGGACATTAAAGCTGCTTCATATCCGGCCTTCCCTTGGCCTCGTCTTTCCTTCTCCATTCTCATCACAACAACAACTCTTCTTTCGCTAAGGCAATATTCTCTGTTTTTTCCTTATTTCCTTTTTTTCCTACTCCTGTCTCTTTGTGGATTTTCACTTGGCGCTTTTCCATCTGTCGCTTTATTGACCTATTGGGCTTGTTTCCTTGACTCGATCTCATCTCAGAAACCCATTCGCTACCACTTACAAGACTAAAAAAGGACTTCTCGCTTGGTCGAGTCTCCATTTCTTTTTGGGCCGCCTCTTCAAGACCGAACCAGACCAGACCAGACCGGTTGACCCGGCGGACGTTTTGGCCTTGACCTATTTTACGCTTAATCCGTAATCTCGTTACCGGGATTCACTCTGAATCTCTTCACTACTCGCTACTACACATCCGTCTCCATGATGCCAAAACATACCCGAGCTCCTAGCTCCTCTCAGAATCGCTATAATGCGATTCCAGTGTCTCTGGCCCCTTCTCCAATGTACAACCAGCAGCGTATGACTATGCCCAACTACTACGGCATGGGTACCACAGCTGGCTCCTCACTCGCTCTTCAAACACAAACACAACAACCTACATACGAGCCATACCCCACATCTTCAGCTCCTCCTGTCTCTATTCCTGAGCCTGTTCAGGAGCCGGTCCAGCACCGAGCCAGTTCAGGAGCCTGGACACCCCAAGACGACCAGCAGTTGCTCACCGCACGTATGCAGGGCCTCAACTGGGGACAGATCCAAGCCAACTATTTCCCTTCCAAGACACCCAATGCCTGCCGTAAGCGTCATGAGCGACTGCTGGAGCGTAAGGGTGCTGATGACTGGGACAACCTCAAGCTTCAACGCTTAGCCAAAGAGTACATGGCCATGAGGAAAGAGATCTGGAGCGGTCTCGCAGCTCGGACAGGCGAGAAGTGGAATGTCGTCGAAGCCAAGGTAATTAAAGACTCCTTGCTCCTCCTTCAATGAGTGATTACTGATATATACTCCAGTGTATGTCGAATGGCCTCAAGAACCTGCAAAGCGCCGCCCGCGCCGCAGCCCGCCGTGACCGACTCGAGTCCGGCGCTCTCTCAGGGTATGACGACGACAGCGGCATCTCGGGTATGGGCCTAACACCGGTTGACGAACTAGACGCATCCTATAGCAGCCCCGAGACGAGTGTTTCCTCCATCGTGGCCCCGGCCAGCACCTCGTTCCAGCAAATGCAGCCTCACCACATGGCAAACGCAGTCCACTACAACCTCAGCGCAGCATATGCTCCTAGCTATGGCGGTCACGGATACTCATCGAGCGTGAGCTCAAACGCCAGTGGGGGACATACCTACGGGCATCACCACGGCGGCCATAGTCAGGGGAACAGTCCTCAGTACATGACACAGCGACCCCAAAGTTCGGACATGGGCATTGGCAACCTTATTAACAGGCCAGGACGAGGTGTTTAACACCCGACCACTCACTCTCACTACGTCTCCCTTCTTTATTCTCCAACTTGACCACTTGAAGAATCTTTTCTTGCAACTTTAGCCTCATTAGGGCTTTTCTCCCCATTCTCGCCGTCCTCTCCTTCCGTCAGTCCTTATAATTCAGTACACAACTCTCTTTACTGCATGGCGAGCAGCATGGGCCACATTGGTGTTTATGGCGCTTTGGGCGATTATAACGACAATAACGCATGGTTAATCTGTCTTGGGCCTGTAATGTCTTTACTGTCTTTTTTCTTTCTTTTTTGCTTTCAAAATGGTGGTGACGAGAAATAGTCAACGTACATCTCCTTTGTATACTAGAGATAGAGATACCACGACATGAGGATGCATATGAATTTGGTAGCGCATCTTGTTTTTGCAATGAATTGACACGCTTGGTTAGCAAGCGATATTCCATGAATGTTTTAAAGTTTTGGTATTGAGATAATCTACATCGATGATATATGAGCTGCGAAAATAGCAATGCAACAGCCAAAATGCTAGATCTCCTTCCCAACACATACATACAATTGTTGTTACAGTATTCGTTCATTTATCCTACACATCATCGCACAGGTTTCTGGTTCTGCATATGGCTGTTCGTGTTTGCCACGGCCATGCTCACCATCTCATCGAGCTCTTCCTCCTCCCATTCTCCCTCTTCTTCGCCAAATATGCTCCTCCAGACCCTGCTCCACATTCCCTTCTTGTGTAACAGAGCAAGGATCATGACACCGGGAAGATGCCACACAGAGGCCCAGAAAAGACCTCTTGCACTTCCTTTGTTGCCCTCGTACCGCCAGAAGCGCACGGCTTCTCGAATGAGCCAGGCGTTAATAGGGAAGCTGGTAACGGCGAATGACCATTCTGTTACTCCTGCGGCGCAAAGAGACAGACAAAGTGGGATGAAAACAAAGCTGTATCGCAGAGCGACACGACCGTTACGGGCGGGATTTGTCCACGCTAGCATACGAAGACCGGCTTTCTTGTATTCCTCACGGATTGGCCAGCTGAGTGCCATGAAGTGGGGGAACTGCCATGCGAATAGGAGACCAGCCATCACCCAACCGCCAATGGAAGATCCGTCGCTAGCAAATAGCAGCTCACGCCATGAGCCGTCCTTGGTTGCTGTTTCACCAGCAGCCGCAGCCCAGCCCATCAGAGGAGGAATACCACCAACCACAGCGCCAATCCAGGTATTGAAAGCCGTGACAGCCTTGAGAGGTGTATACATCCCGGCATAAATAATGATATTGGCAAAGCCTAGTCCGGAAACGGTAGGGTTAACGCCAAAGTATAAAGCGCCGGTTCCAACGAATCCAGATAGAATGGCGAAAAAAACTGCGCTTCGCTTGGAAATGAGATTTCGCACCAGAGGTCGGTTTCGAGTTCGGGTCATTTTGGCATCGGTTGAGGGTTCGTAAAGCATGTTGAACGCATTGGCGCTAGCTGAGCAAAGCGTCGTACCAATCGTAAGGAATAATAATGTTAAAGGACTCAAACTCGGCGTCTCGGTAGTGCTCGGCGAGAGCATTTCGGGGACAGGGTATAAAGCGTATGTAGCCATGGCGGTAAGAACAACGAGCATCGTCAATCGGGGTTTAGAGAGCGAGAGGAATGCGGAGAGGTGGCGGCGTAAAGGACTGGTTTGTGAAGCGGCGTGTGCAGCGAGTAGAGAGGATGCATCGGGAGGAAGCGGCTTTTCGCCTCGGGCAGCAGCAGCGGCGGCTTCGGCTGCTGCTTTTTCGCGACGTTGAGCCTGTCGTTTACGATGAGGAGCGACTTTATGTTCTGTATGCGTAGAGGCAGGGTGATTCGTCAATGAAGAGGAAGATAATGTCGAGTCAGATGTGGTGGAAGCTGAGGCAGATGTCGAGCGAATGCCATTGGCGCGGCGCAGTACGACAAAATCGAGGCATGTTGATCGTTCAAACAGTCTATTCGATAGGAAAAACGAAGAGCCCTTCCATGGTATGGCAGCGACTATTCTAGGCGGTTGGAAGGCTGCGGCAGAGGACATGCACCGTCTGCTTGGGGGAGCCTTGAGGAGGATCTCCGCGGCGGGGAAGAGGCATCTTGGAGGTCGCATTATGGCCTGGCGGATGGGTTCATGGTCGTCCTTGAAGGGAAGGAGACTTGGACTCAGTCCATGAGCGACACGCCGAGTAAAGAAAGGGTGCGAGCTGAGCTTGAGCTTGAGCTTACTGGCGGAGTGGTTCGACTTCGATTTGCTATGGATGGCAGATTTCTTGATGGATGACCCAATCGGGAAATTCCTGGGGTAGGGAAGCGTGATTTGTCACGTGTTGCAGTTGGAGACTGCTCCCCCAAACTTCTCACATTCCTAATCCTTGGATCCTCATTGATCGCCGCTAAACCCGATATTTTCATGCCTTGTCAAGCTTAACAGACCCTTCTTTTTTATGACAGCTCAAACAACTGACAATTGCCGGTCCAATTCCCCGATACTACCTTTGGGCGAAAAGAAAGTTACAGTCGGACAGTACAGCGATGGAGTCTATCCCAAGAAGTACCACCACCACCTTGACCCACCAGTTCTCCGCATGACCACATTGTTATCTCGAGATTGGCCTATGAAGTTGCTACTCCATCAATAACTGACCTAGATCGTGAAAATACGGCTGCCTGGGAGAGAGAAGCCCTTCCTAATGCGATATTTATTGCGACAGCGACCCAGCAATAGTGGAAATGGAGGCGAAAGACCACCTAAGCTGATGGACATTGGGGAAGTCAAGCCGAGCGAATGGCGGCTACAGCTTCCAAAGATGCTGGCGTCTTGAGTGGGGGTTAGTTCGGCTCGTTAACTTTACTTGAGTGATGCGACTCCATCAGCATTCATTCAGCAAGCTCGCGATACAGTCAAATACCTCGACTGCCGGCTTGAATTATATTCATAGCACAATACATTATTTTATTCTCTCAGCAGGTCTCATTACTATCATTCATTGATCTTTCCAATTACGCAAAATGACGACACTATTAGACGCCCTTCGACAGACCACTCAGGTTGACTGCGATACCCTTGATGCCAATGGTACTGATCTGATCACTTGTCTTCCATACACTCACTGACTAACTTGAATGCAGTCGCTCATCGATTAGGCCCATTCGTGGACTGTACTTCGAATCAAGTAGGTTTTTAATCTCCTTGTACGATACAATTCTAATATTTGTTTAGGCAATTGCATTTTCCGAGATCTCCAGGCCGCTTGCAGGGGAGCCTCTTCTGCATCACGATGCTTTGGTCAAAGATGCCATCGAGAAGGCCCGAGGAGCCTTGAAAGAGCTTCAAGGATCCGCGACATTTGAGGAGTTTGTTGTTCAGATCTTGGTACGTAGCCAGATGCATGAAACAATGCACAATACTAACAAGGGAAGATGGTCAAATTGCAACTGTTAATTGTCCCAAATGTGACGGGCTACGTACACATTCAGACCAACCCAAAACTGTCTTGTTCAATTGACGGTACGATTAGCGATGCTCACAGTAAGTCACGTCTCGTCCTGTGTCTTGGCACATACTTACAGCCCTTCAGGAATTGTCGACATCTTCAAGGCGCTGGCACCCGACTTTGACACAAAGAGGGTGTGCATTAAGATCCCTGCCACTTGGGAAGGCCTTCAAGCTTGCCGCACACTGGAAACAAAAGGCATCGCTACACTTGCTACCACCATGTTTTGCATGGAACAAGCGACTTTGGCTGCTGATGCACAGTGCACTTATGTTGCGCCCTATGTTAATGAGCTCAAGGTCCACTTCGAAGCAGGGTGAGTTATCATCGGACACGTCGTTGTCGCCAGTCTAACAATATCAGATATGTTGATGAACACAAAGCCTTTGACTTTTGTCGTGAAGCGCAGGCTTACTACATCAAACACTCGTTCCGTACGCAAGTTCTAGCTGCGTCTCTCACGTCGGTCGATGAAGTTATGCAGCTTGCAGGCATCCAACATATTACGATCTCCCCGAATCTGCTTGACGGACTTGCCTCTTCCAACCTGTCAGAATGGGATGGAAAGCTTGGTGATTACTTTGCGCAAGGCCCCGCCAACAAGAGCTGGGAAACAAGAGACTACAGTTCATTGATTAAAGATGAAAGCAAATGGAGATTGGCTTTCACTAGAAGCGGGTTCGGCACAAGTGAAGGCAAGATCATCCAGGCTATCAATTACTTTTCCGATTGCCAGGAGAAATTGGAGGATTTGGTGCGACAGCAGATGGAGTGATTCGGTTACGTTAGTCAAGCAGTTTGACATCGCCAGTACCCTATGTCGGATGCGAAACAAAGGAACTTACAATACCATAATGAACGACTTCATTCACGACCTGGATTTTTCCTTCTCGTGATTTCAAATTTCTCTGAGATTTCTCTCAACAAAGACGCTGACTTGCAAGATTGCTACGGGCTATTGATGCTTCATTGAGGTTCGGTTTCTTTGTTCTCATGTGCTCAGCTTCCCCTCCTTTCGGATGACCACGCCTGGGAAGGAAACAAAGAAACGCGCCCACCCTCAATTAGAGCGAGGCACAAGAGGCTGGACTGTGGCTCGACCAAAAGGTACATGAAGCTTTGACCTTGCTTGTTGCTAATTTTGTGTCAACAGACGTTATTGTGAACCCGTTTCGGGTCGAGCCTGGGTGTCAGATTCACCAATCTCAGCAACACGCGCATGCCTTTGATGCTCGTTGCCGTGATGTGATTGCGCTTCTACAGACCGTGAGGACCTTGTGGATTATCTACACCTTCAGGCGACCTTTGTGATTTCCGCCAGGCTCATGTCGATAATGCGACACTGCGACACTACGACAGCTAGTTGTTCAATGTTTGGACTTCCAAGGCCATTAACCTCAAAGGACCAACAGCGGTGGTGCCGACTAAAGAAGACAGAGACACAGACCATTCCAACAACCTTTCAAAGAGCCAAGTGGTTCTCTTTGTCCTCGATACTACCAGAAACCCCATTTGGTATGCGTCAGATACCAGCATCGAGAACAATGGCATTTCACGCGGGCCTGTGCGGCCACTCACCCAGCTTGACTCTCAAAGACTCTCATTCATGGCATGGGACTTAACATACCGCGCTTCCCGTCATTCACTTGTCCTCGTTTCCGTTTATATTCTCGTTATTTTTATCCTTCCTCCCTCTTTTTCTTCCTCATTCAACCGATCTCAGCGCACCTGTACACCCTCTTTCTTGAGTTCTGTTTCCTTGTGTCTGCTCTTCTATCTTGTATTATACCCAAAGACACGCGACTTTTTGCCGAGCTTTTCTTTCGGCCAACAATTTCTTTCGTCAACCATTACCTGAACAACCCGTCCGATGGAGAAGATTACTGACGTCTCGACATCCTTGGCGGCAGAGGTCTCGGACCGCTGGCTACAGCAACCTGATCCGCCTACAGACCGTATTGACCTCATGATCGATCCGAAAAGTAAGCGATGGGCAAAAGTACACCAGTTTTTCACCGAGGCCTTGAAAACGGAAAGGTCTATCGAGGACATTATAAGAAATACCTTTACCCATCATCAGTATCGCATGCTAGCGCCCGCTGAACGTGCCGACGTTAAGGAGATACAGGTCGCCAATACGAAGAGATACAACGCATTACTTGCTGGTCGCTTCAAAGGCGTTGAAGACTCACTGGAGACAAGGCTCACTATGATGTACTTTGGCCTACCCGTAGCCCCTGTCGATAACCCTCTCGAAGAAATTGCCATGATGATGGGTCTCGACGAGATAGAGGTTCCCAGGTACAATTTCAAACCGCCATTACATTTCCTTACGGCGCATGACCGTCGCAACTGGGGAAAGGAGAATCTGAAATGTAAGTCAACCTACCGATACAATCATGTTCATAACTGATAGCTTGAAGCCAAGGAAGCCACAAATCACCCCCTGCCACTCCCCAGGGCCATGGAACCAACGTTGGGCCTTCGTGGAGGAGGCGACGACAATGACCCTATGATCCTGAGCGATGATTACATCCCAGACGACGAGACGCCTGGGCTTTTCACAGACGGATGGACATATCTACACGGTCTCTACGGTCGCTTGCCCTTTGTTCCCCTCAAATGGCGGTCGTTCTCGAAGGTTCTACGGCAGCTGCTGCAAGCAAAGGATGGCGAAGAGAAAGAATTTTCTCTTTTGTGGTACGATTTGAAAGTCTATAAGCCACAATGTTTTCATGACCAACTGCCTCTGAAGGAAGACAGTCCTGCTGTGGCTTTTCTTCACAAGCACTTCGCCGACAGTACGATATCTCACAAGAATTGCTGTGCTCTTTTCATCGATGACATACATACCGAAGTCAACAAAGGCCCACAGCATTGGGAGCCTATCGCCGGCCAACTTGAATCAGACACAGTCAGAATTGGGCGCTCTCTTGGTCACGCCCCAAATGGACCCGAGGACGAAGTGATCAGCTATGCCTACATGGCCTTTCCAAAGACCAATACACAAACCTTTAAGATTGGCGAATATGGGTCTAATCAGTACAACGTTCACTTCTCCAAAACCTTGAACATCCTTTTCGGAGCACCTGAGAAGTCGACGCATCACCATGCCTTGTTCAAACTTGTTGACAGGAACAGACCCAAAACTAGTTGGACTATTCCTATTGTCTACGGTGCCATGGGTCTTCCCCAATGGGCATGGGAAATCCTACACCCACTTAATAACCCCGGTGCCAACTGGATGGTTCAATGTTGCTGGCTCGATGTTGGTCTGGAAGCTATCCTCATGCCCAACTACTACCCAACTCCCAACCCGTACCTTATCTCACGACGGTTACATGATGCTGCGGCACCATTTGACCAGGCATACCGACAAATTTGCGAGATGACCGCCGAGGCCTTTGATGCATCTACCTCTCGGAAGATTGACTCGGTATTCTTAATTGATGGTCACAATGAAGAAACGACTGAGGAGTTTCGTATTGACGGCCTTCAGCTTAAGCCTCGACGCGATTTGAGATCGTGGAAGATAGGCATCCCAGGGATCCCTCACCAAGATGTCCCAAAAAGCCTTGGCAGCAAACTGGAACAATCTCCGAACTTCTACAGAACGGTCCATGTGAACTGGCGTCCCGGACATTGCCGTCTGTTCCCGGGTTGGTACAGCGGTGGGGATCTATCTGTTGAGATGCCTCGTTTCACATCGACAGCAGAGCAGTTCCATAACGCTTTCATGGAACTGTGCGTTTTGGTGACACCTCCAGACTCCAAAGGCCAGGACCCTAAGGAAATGTGTTTCTTGCTGACGGAGACACCTTCGTTTGACAGTCTTCAGGTCCAAGACATGGACTCGCCGTCTTATTTTATGGGAGCTGATGCGACTGACGATGATTGGCACGATATCAGAAAGTCGATCACATCTCCTATCATAACCGTCTCCATTGTGAACAAACCGAAGAATACCAACTGGTCGACCTCCATAAGCAAGCACAATCTTTGGGGTTTGAGGCTCGACGAGGAAGCCCTGAGGCAGAATGAGATGAGTGGAGGTGTTTTCAGACGAGAGGCTCTCCATTTGCAAGACCTGGACGGCCAGTCCATCGACACGCTTGCTGGATACCCTGCAGACCCGGTGCAACTGAAGCCAATCGACAAGAAGGACGATCTTTCACTCTTGGTGCAAGGCAAAGTCTGGTCTCCCATGTCGAGGCACCGCGCTGAAGCTTTCCTGTCACCTAAACTGCTCAAGGTTAGGAATAAGTCAGTTGGCGGTCCAGAAAGTCTTCGTTTGCCTTCCACTCTCGTAATGGAAGGTGCAATTACTCCAGATGGAGATGCGGAGTATGACATTGGTATCCTGGCAACTAGTCAGCCTCAATTTCGCGGATTTTCACTTCGCCAAACTGAAGATGAGGGCGGCGATGGCTTCGCGAGTCGTCCAGTTGATGAAGATGAACTTCGGCGCTCGTCTATGTACGGAAGCTTGTTTGGCGACGAAAGCGATGACGACAAAGCCGATGAAGAAGACGGCGGCGGGGGTGAGGATAAGGACGATGATGGGGATGAAATGATGAAAGGCTACGGGCTTCCAAGCTTTGTTCAAGAGAACGTCAACGACGGCAAGAAGAATACGATCGATGATCGAGAAGACAGACTGAGAAAGCTCGGTCTTGACAAACTCTATCCACCGATCAAGCCTGTGGACAAACCTGAGGATGAACCTGAACAGGTCGTTCCCCCAACATCTGGTCCTAGTTCCAAGCCTCCCCTGCGAGCCAGCAATATTGCTGGGTCTGATGATCGAGCACATACATGGGCCACGCAACCTAGCATCTTCACCACTGAAGACCAGCGAGCCTGGCCCGCAGATGCTGAAATCGGGTTTCCTCTTACCGCAGCTCCCGCTGAGAAGATTTATCGCCTTTCTGGCAACGTCCCCATGTTTTCCAAGGCTATCCTGACACCCACTGAACAAGCCGAACTACAGAAAGGCTTTTGGGATTTACGCAACATGCTTTTGAGACGTACAAACATGTGTCCCTTTCAGGGTTGCAGCTTCACTTGGCGGCTCGATCAGGATGAAGAACTGAACATCCATGTCTTGACTGCTCATGCCAAGCGGAAGTGTCCTTTCTGCGACGATGCTCTGTTTGGCTGGTGGGACAAGGGCCAACAGATCCAGCACCTGGGAAACAAGCACCCAGACGAGGTGGGCAAGATGTGCGGTTATGTTGACCAGAATGCCAACCCCTCGGTGTCCCTGTGGGCAAATGCTTCTGCGCAGAAGGATTCTCAACCACCTCTTCGAACAGTTCACACCACCTCATCAGGACTTACTGCGTCTCAATCCGCGGCTTTCAACCTTTCTTTCTCCGGTGCAGCCTCAGTGAAAAACCCGTTTGCTGCAGGATATGTATCAAATCCTTTCAATACATCATCGGCCACCCATCCAACAACTGCATCTGCAACAGGCGCAGCTATCACCAAGGCTCCCTCCAATCTCATTGGAGAGGCATTCGCGGAAGAAATCAGGTCGTGGGGACCACAGTACAAACTCCACGAGCCGCCACGCCTCCTTACATACCCTCTTCTTGCTTGGTATGACCATCCTGGGACTACTGCTGTTCAAGATCCTCCCAAGAAATGCCCGATCTCAGGCTGCGCCGTTCCCCATATTGGACATCTCAGCTCCCATGGCGTATGGAGACACTTTAAGAACTATCACACCGACTTCAAGATGGATGCCTGCCCATTCTGTAAGCTGAGCTTCTACGACTACGGTGAGAAGGACAAGAATGGCTCCCGGCCCCTCATACCACGCAGTGTAGATGAGTGTATCAAGCATCTGGACTGTCACGTTTACCAGCTCTGGGATGTCCTGGAACCCATGGGAGAACGGCAAACCAAGGTGAACATGCCAAGTCATGAGAATAAGAACTTCCAAACCGTGAATGAGAAGTTGCAGACACCCAGAGCGCAAATTGAGGCGGAGAAGGCCAACCAGGAACAACTCGCTGATGCCGCACAAATTCTCAAGAAGTGCGCCTATTTTGAAAAGTGCGGTGCCTACGTCGGATCCATGACTGATAAGCAGTATCGTCGTCACGTCCGCATCAGTCATCCCAAGGAGATTTTTATAGTTTCTTCTTCATCAGAAGAAGAGGCTGACAAGGAAGACAAATCGACCAACGACAGTGACGAGTCCGAGGATGATGGCGACGACAAACGAGATGATGGCGATGATGGTGGTGTTAAGACAGCCCCTATCAAGTTTCACCGTCTGAAGCCTACCCCCAAGCGCGCTGAAGAGCCCAAGAAGTCGGCTATGCGCACTCCACCACCGGACGATGGGTCGGATGCCGAAGAGCAGAGTGGTTCTAGCGTCCCCCGTGGCAGACGGTCTGAAAAGAAACCCAAGTCCAAGTCCAAGCCCAAAGCAGCGGCTAAGATTGCTGACCCAGATGTTGATGAGGATAAGGACGAGGACGAGAGCGAGGAGGGCGTCGAGGGCGACGATGAGTATGCTGATGAGGACGACGATGCCGATGGTAGTGGATCTAAGAGTTCAAACACCGTAGGCCGCGGCCGTCGACGTAAAGGTGACAACGATGGGGATTACGAGGACCAAGGCGACGAGGACGATGATGACTATGAAGAGGGTGCGAAGAAGCGTGTGCGACGCTACCGTCGTCGATCGCCGTCCCCTGACTGGATTAAGAAGCTTGGCCCTGAGGATCCCAACTTTGATCCAGACGATAAGATGTACTGTTCAAAGTGTCTCCGAAAGGCGCCTCTGAGGCGGACAAAGAGTCCAAATCGGTCACCTATCGGTCGCGCGAGTGAGCTCGAGGTCAGTATCTTACAGTTCCATATCGCGAACACGCACTAACATCTCACAGGCTCACACAGATAAAACCAAATGCTGCCGGATTCGCAACGGTTTGGGCTCAACAGATCGTCTCCCAAACCGCAGCGGCTGGATTCCTGCTTCCAAACTCCCTGGAACACTTACCTCCCTCAAGGAGAATTTCCTTAACCGCTACCCAACCTACATGCGCACCATGTATCCCACTCACTTCAAGGACCATCACGCTTCCGTCTGGCGTTCTGATCCCAACAACCCAGAGAACGATGAATGGTACGACATTCCCTGGCCTCCATACGAAGGCCTGCCACCCTTCCCGGGAGAATGGACAGCACCTGGTCTCCCCTGGGATGACACCCCGGAAGGACGCCAACGACGAGCCATGTACATCGGAAACCGAGTCATTGATGAGAATTATCAGTACGAGAGTGAAACCGACTCCGATGATGACTTGAAGCCGGATGTCGACGACATTCCAGAGTTCCAGAATGATGCGAACCCGTCGTTGAAGAGGCCCGCTGACGATGAGGATGAAACACCCGATGAACCGGCCCCGAAGAAAGCCAAGAAAAGTAAGACTGGTAAGTCACACACGCCACTCTAATAAAAAGAAGTGATTACTGACTGAAGTATACAGCGGCTACCAAGACGCCGAAAGCAAAGGGAACTAAGAAGACCCCCGGCGGTAAGAAAGCAGCAGGTTCTTCAAAGGCACCTTCAAAGACCCCTTCGAAGACCCCTTCCAAAGCACAGTCTAAGGGAACGTCGAAGGCAACACCAAAAGCCTCGTCAAAGGCGTCTAGCAAAAAGACTACTCCGTCGCAAACCCCATCTGGACCTTCGACTGGGCCTCCTTCCAATGATGAAGGTAATTAATCGCAAGTTCATTAATGATGCGCGGGTTTGGGTATTGCCTTTGCGCTGGGGTTATCTTCTTTTCTCTGATATTACAGTTTTATGTTATGGAGTTTTGTCACGTTTAGATCGGAGGGAATGAGAGTCAATGGTCGTTTTGTTATGTACCGTAGAATAGATCTTATTGTATCTGAATCGCATCTGATCGCCCTGACATCAAAATGCTTGAGTAATTTCTTCGTCTTTGAAAGACGGACAGACTCCATGGCAACGCCTATTTATCCCTTCGACAACTCTAGCAGAGGTTGTCCCATTCTGATTACATGTTAAAACGACGCCAACACACCTTGCAAAACATCCCATTTACCCTTTTAAACTTATCTGGCCCAGCTCATCTTGTTCCCTTCCTCCAAACTTGATCTTTATATCTTGTTATAATGCTTCAATAGCATTCAGAAGAACGTCGACACCATCATTGCCGATTCCTCCCTTGTCTCCAAGTAGTGCGCCTACATCGCTGAGAATACCCAGCGGGATGTAACACCCTGTCTTGGCCTTCTCCAAACTGTCTTTGAGTCGACTGGTGTGCTCCCACTCCTTGGCGGCTACCTCTGCGCGATCAATCACGCGTGATGAGATGCCACACATGGCAGCGCAATGCATACCGAAACTACCTTCGGCAACACCATCCTCAAGCTTGTATAGGAAGGTAACACGTCGCTGGTCTTCGTCAACGTGGATTTGCATTCTGCGTGCTCGAATCTCGGGATGGTTCTCAAATTCTGTCGCGAGTGAGTGGTAGTGAGTAGCAAAGTAGCCGACACAGCCGATGTGAGTAGCGACATGGTGGAGAACAGCTTGGGCAACTGCGACACCATCGTAGGAGCTAGTACCACGACCAAGTTCATCCAAAATGACTAGTGACCTGGGAGTAGCCTCGGACAAGATCTTCTTGGTCTCTGACAGTTCAACAAAGAAGGTAGACTGAGCAGCAAAGATGTTGTCATTGGCTCCAAGACGAGACATGATTCGATCAACGGGGGTAAGACGAGCGAAAGTAGCAGGTACATAGCAGCCGATTTGAGCCATGATGACTGCGACACAAGACTGCGAGAAATTGTTAGCTTAATAGAAGGTCAAGGAATCTGAGGTGTACCTACCATGCGAAGGACTGTAGACTTGCCAGCAGCGTTGGCTCCCGTCAACAGGTTGATCTTGGCCTGTTCACCACCAAGTTTAATGTCATTGGGAATGAAGTCATCAACAGTGTTCATCATGCAAGGGTGTCGAAGTTCTTGGAAGTCAACAGTGCTGCGCTCCTCATCCACAAACTGGGGGCGGCAGCTGGGCTGGCCCAGGGAAGCCGATGCCTTGGCCAAGCTTACCAAGCAATCCAGCTGAGAAATAATCTTGATGGCAGATAGCCAGGTCTCATAGTCAACATCGAACTTTTGGAAGAACCGAGAGGCAACTTCTCTTACGAGTTGAGAATGAGTCTCCTCCGCCTCCTGGAGTTCGCGCACAAGTTGAGACAGCTCGGGAAAGTAATATCGCTTAACGTCCTTTGTAGCGGACATTTGGCGGAAACTAGAAGGGACCTTGACGCTCTTAGGTGCCTCCAGCTGGTAGATCTCTTTGCCCACGTCTGTGAACTTGAGAAGCTTACACTTGAACTCCTTCTTTTTCTCTGCTAGGAGGTCCTCAAGTTGTTGCTTGATCTCCTCAATGCGGTCCGAGCTCTGATCAAAGTCATCGTCGATACCTCGTTCGGGAATGAGAATCTTTTCTTCACGAGCCTTGTTTCGGTCAAAGGCTGTCCTCCAGTAGCTCAAAGGCTCATCGAGGTCTGGCATTGACGAAATAAGACGGTCGACAAGACCATTACCACCCTTGTAAGCTCCCAAAAGGCCCATGGTGTACTCAATCTGCTCAAAGCCTTCTAGAACCTTGACAAAGTCCTCAGGTTTGCAGGCGCCAGCGTGAATACGTGAGATGAGTCGCTCCAAATCGGGCATTTTGACAAGCTGCGAAGCGAACTGTTCACGGACTGTCTGATCAGCGTTGAGCATCTCAACAGCATCAAGACGCTCGTTGATACGATCAATGTTGCAAAGTGGGTGGGCCACCCATGATCGGAAAAGACGCTTTCCAAAGGGTGTAACGCACTTGTTAAGAAGACTAAACAGAGTCCCTTCGGATCCGCCATTAACGGAGTTGGAAAAGACCTCAAGATTGATAAGGGTCTGTCCATCCAGGATAAGAGTCCCGTTCTTCTGAATAGGGTTGTAGAGTTCAAAGTTGCCTTGCGAAAGCAAAGGTCCCTCGACCTTAAGGAAACGAAGATATGAGATCAATGCACCCGTCGCTGACATGATGACATCGTCATCCCGCAGTGCTCGGAGAGCCTCGGGCCAAACCTCCTCGTCAGCATCGTCAGTTTTGAAGTACTTTGCAGTGTCAAGTTCGCGGCGGGTTGTATCCGCATCCCAGAACTCAACACCTGGCTTTAGATGTGTCCAGATGGTTGTAGGGCTAGTGTTGTTCTTGAGGATGCGCAATGCCTTGGTGGACAGATGTGACTTCTCGAGGAGTAGTTCTCTGGGACCAGTCTGCGCAATCAGCGTTTCGAACTTGGTCAAGTCGACATCATCCACAAAGCTGGAGAGGTAAAAACGACCAGTGGCAGTGTCTGCAAAGGCAATTCCGAAGGCAGGGAGATCGTCTACAACAGACTCCTTGATAGCCACACAGTAAGAGGCCATGTCGTCTTGCAACATGCCACCATCGACGAGAGTACCGGCCGTGAGGATGCATGCAAGCTCACGAGTGATGACCTTGTCTGCCTTTTTGCTCTTATCTTGTCGCTCGCGCATCTCCTTGCCCAAGTTGGTCTCCATCTGATCAACACGGGCAACCTTGTACTGCTTCGCGATGAACTGATTCACCCAGTAATCAAGCGAGCTCTCGGGCACTCCTACCATACGCATGTTGACTCGATCAGTCATCTTGAAGTCGAACTCCTGGTGTCCCACGGTGGCATCGTTCTCATAAAGTTCGTAGAACTTGCCCTTCTTGAAAAAGACAATAGTGTCCCACAGGTTTTGCTTGATCTTCCAATACTGGGTTTCGAATGGAGAGAACTTGTTCCAAGCCGCAGGGGGGATGTAGATGGTTCGCTTGTCATACTCTGGGTCGTCGGGCTTCCTCTTCTCCTTATCCATAATGTTGGCAAGCCAGACATACCTTTGATCGGGATCTTTCGTGTGCGCCTTTTCTTTGAACTTTGGGTCCTTACTCGCAATCCTTTCAGCAGGCTTGACGACTGCTTGCTTATCGCCTGAGTTTGGGTTATAGCTCCATTGAGATGCAGTCGAGGCCTCCATATCATCCATCAGCTCATCCTCTTCAGGAATGCTGTCGTTGATATTGAGCTCGGGCATAGGGATAGGCGACGACTTGTTGGATCGTTTGCGTGGGGCGGATGACTTTGAGGGCCGCTTTCTTTTCTTGGATCGGGAGGCATCTTCGTCTGATTCTGATGCGATAAAGTCATCCATAGTGTCTGTAGAAGCCAGTGTTAATTCTGCATTTTGAGCACCGAGAAGGGCGTTCTTACCACTATCTTCATCCTGCACAACTTCGTCTTCTTCTTCGTCGTAGTCATCCTCGTCCTTGACAACTTGTCGAACTCTTGCTCGTCGTCGTGTGCTTGAAGCGCCACCAAACTGGAAGGGCTCATCTTCGTCGGAGGACTCGGCATAATTAACAACCTTCTTCACCTTCGGGGCATTAGTGGCTGGTCCCAGGAGCTGAGGCTGCGAATCTCTCACCTTTCGAGTCGGACTGCTGGGCAGGGCGTCAAGGTCCATTTTAGAGGCGGACTTCTAATAATCTTTTAGCTCAAGGGTCCGTAGAGGTGAGAGGCAGCTATCTTACCTTGACGGTTGTACCAAGATTTTCTTGAGAGCTTGGGGGGTCGATGGCGTCACTGTCAGGGACTGGTGTGGTATGCTTATCGGTCGTGGTTGGGGTCGACTTGGACTTGGATAGAGGTGTAGTTTTGGGAAGGGAGTTGGCTTTCGTAGTTTCGTTCAAGCATGAGGATTGCTTGGGAGTGGGAGAAGGCTTTGCCAGAGGGGAAGATGCGGCAGCGGGAGACGAGGGCGGAGCCTTTGAGAAGAAGGAAACGATTGAGCGCTGCTTGGCTGAGGAAGTAGGTGCAGCGGCTTTTGTCGATTTGGCAGGCGTTCGAGCCACATTTGATCGTTGGCTCGTCATGATGGGCCCGAAGATGGTGTACTGCACCACCAGAATGCTTCGATCGAGGGTACTGGACGCTGAGGCAACGGACTCGACAATGGTGAATCACCAAAAAGTGACCAAGAACTGGGGCCTACTGAGTTTGCGACTTAATAGGGAAACAACCAGAAACAATTGAAAAGAGAGCAAAAGTCGAAATGTAGTAGAACAACAGGTAGAGTCAAGGTGAAGTGAGGAAGGTTGAAGATGGAAGACCCATTATGGCTGCACTAAATTGACATTTGGGTGTCGCGTCCTGTCGCGGCAGTTTTAGGGGATATGACAGGGGTGCGCGTCCTCACGCGTTAATTGGGAAGTGACAGCCCGGCAACCAACACTTGCACTGGGTCCACGGAACGGCAGGTACGAGTACAACGGTCCACACTCCACTTTTCGGGAAGGTCTTATCACAACTAAACAGCATTTAATCTAATCTGATAAGATACTTAGGTAGATACTCGTATGGACATTACCCTGTAGTTCAAACCTTTGCGTTGATCTTGCAGCTTTGTTTACACATTCCATTGATAGAGAAGTTATGCGCTGATCAATTGGGCCTTTTACCTAGCCAATCTACGTTTCTGATATACTTTCCGTAGTTTTTCTATGTGTCACATTGTTCTAAGCTGCAATCCATGTTCTTTTCTAACGTTTTTAAGCACCAGGTGTTGTGGGGCTTGGCAAGTAGAGAGGAAAGCACAAACTTGTGATTAAAAAAATGAATAAAGTGCTTTATTACAGACTCTTGGTTGATCTCTCACAAGATTGACCATGCCCCGAAGTAACCTTCGATCCAGATTATGTCACGTATCTTTCGCTGCAAAGACAAAAAGCCCCGAGTTGAAATGTCGGACTTTCAGATACCCACCCACTTCACAAGCGATCTCAGTTGGTTTAAGCTTATTCGTTGGTTCGTGGAAAACTGCCCTTTTGAGACTAGCTGAGTCCGAAAGCCCGAACATCCAGAAACCACTTTGATCTCTTCGAGTCATAAGCACTTTTAGGTGTCTTTCAGATAAGGGGGGATTTATAATCCTTCAAGAATATATAATGTCACTCCAACACGCAAGAAATGGCAAATATTCCGACTTCATCCATCTTTTTTAAAGTAAGCTCGAAGTGTTCAGCTCCAGAACAAAACAGAACAGAACAACCGACTCCTTCTGTTCGATAGCGGATCCGAATCCCGCCAGACCCACAACAAATTCGCTACAACTTGACGCAATAAGACATTTGTTCATCTTTGTCAACAGTTTTTTCTTCACCGAGATATGCCTGAAAAAGACGAGACACCATCGGGCGTTCTCGATCAAGAGCAGAATGCCTCTCAATCCCGGGAACCTTCCCTCTACGACCAAAAAGAACTCGATCGTCTAGGTCGAGAGCGTCCAGCATGCTTCTCTTCACTCTGGTCTGAGCTGGGCTTTATTTTTGCCGTTGTGGGATCAATGATGGTCAGCGAATATTTTGTTTCGGGTTTCAATATCATTTTACCCTCACTTGCGAATACGCTCGACATACCAGACTCTGTGAGGACGTGGCCTGCTGCCGTAATCAATCTCACTACAGCAGCTTTGTTGCTTCCCTTTGCACGATTAGCTGAAATACACGGTGGACGTTTTATCTTTCTGGGCGGACATGCGTGGTTGATCGTTTGGTCTATCATCGGTGGTTTCAGCCAGAATCCCACCATGCTCATCGCCGTTCGAGCAATGCAAGGTTTAGGACCTTCAGCATTTTTGCCATCCAGTGTGGCCATCATGTCTCGAATCTATCGCCCTGGCCCTCGCAAGAACCTCGTGTTTAGCATGTTCGGCGCCTTCTCGTGCATTGGCTTCTACTCTGGTATTTTCTTTGGTGCTCTATCTGCCCAAGTCCTCGGATGGAAATGGTACTTTTTTATTGGTGCCGTTGTCTGTGCCAGTATCTTCATTACTGGCCTATTGACTATCCCAAAAAATCATGGAAATGCCACGCCCGATTTGAAAATGGACTGGCTAGGCAGTGCTACCATCGTGTCAGGGCTTTCACTTACTGTCTTTGCATTGACTGACGGTGGTAATGCTCCCCAGGGCTGGCGAACGCCCTATATCTATGTTACTCTGATCCTCGGGATCCTGTGTATAGCATTGTTTGTTTACATTGAAGGGTGGTGGGCTAGTCAGCCTCTAATGCCAGCAGAAGTATTCAAGACGAAATATATGGGTCGCTTGATTCTTGCCTTGTTCATGTGTTACGGTTGTTTTGGACTGTGGCTATTCTACGCATCTTTCTAGTAAGTTTCCTTTTAGAATTATTTCAAGTACAGACTAACATTCGATAGCATCGAATCCGTCTTGCATATCGGACCCTTACTCACGGCCGCTTGGTTCATCCCTCTCGCCGCGGGTGGCTTCATCCTTGCCGTTGTTGGCGGCTTTGTCCTTCATATTCTTAGTGGACGACTACTCCTAATAATCTCAGGATTGGGATTTCTCGGATCGACCATACTTTTTGCAACGATTCCTGATAGTGGAAAGTCCAACAGCTTTCTTTACTGGGCCTTTGTCTTTCCAGCCATGATTCTGGCCACAGTCGGAGTTGACATTGCTTTTAACGTCACCAATGTTTTCATAACGACGTCTTTACCTGGCCATCTCCAAACAGTTGCAGGTGCCCTTATCACCAGTTTGCTGTACCTCGGCATGGCCTTTTGGTTGGGTGTGGGTGAGATGGCAGTTTCTGTGAGGAAGGATATCAAAGGAGCGGAGAACATTGATGCACGAAGTCAGTATCAAATTGGATTCTGGACAGGAGCTGGTTTGGCCGTTGCTTCGTTACTTATCTTCATGACGGTGAAGATGGAATCGGCAAAGAGTGATCTCACGGCAGATGAGAAAGCTCAGAGAGAGCAAGGGAAGACTGCTGAGCAAGTCCAAAACTGATGGACATGTTTGATTTGATAACGGACTAATTTGACGAGTTATGATGTGACCGATAGAGAAGGAATAATTTAGACTTGTTAGTTTCAGGATGGTAGATAATAGACTTTGGAATAGAGTGTGTCAGTTTAAATTACATTTCAAGTTTATCCACCTCACTTCGCTCGTTTCACAAGGGTCGTCTTGGCTCCTTGGCTCCAGACCGCCCAAGACCATCCCATGTTTGATTATTCCTCCGTGCTTTCGTCCCCTAGACGATCCGGCAACTTTCCGCCGGCAATGCCCCCCTCAAAAGTTGGGGTTGTCTTTGCGGGGGAGACTAGATTTTGAGAGCAATGGGGGCGGGCAATCAGTCAATTGAACGAATGATCGACAGCTAAGGATGGGGAAATCGAGTCCCACGGGTATTCTGAGCCGCGGATAATTCAGTCTCCACCAATTAGGCACTTTTGACTCCAACAAGCTTATACCTTATTGCGCAACAGTTACTCTTGGAAGGCATTTCTAAGAACCGTTCATCTGGGGTATAACCTTGCAATGTAACGGAACTACTCATCTCAACATGCATGAGGCGACTTTGATAGAATGGGGGTGGATATCGCGATGCATTGAGACCGTGCTCCGAAATGACCGAAGCAATCCACTATATAAAACATCCCATGGTCCGCATAACTTCTACTGCAGTCCTCATCAAGCTCTCTCTTCGTCTTTCATTCTTTCAAGATAGTCACAATGAAGGTCTCAAGCTTCCTCACCACCCTCTCGATCTTTGCAGGTGCCATCGCCGAGGCAATTGATCTTCCTGCTGGCGTGCCCCGTAGCGTCGAGGAGTTCCGCGCAAAGCATCCCTACGAGGGCCTTGTCAAGAGGAACCACCGCAAGGTTGTCACTATCCGTCACAGCAAGAATGATCTTGATGATATCTCAACCGAGTTCTACAAGGGCTTGAAGAAGGCCAACAACGGAGGTACTCTTCACTTGCCAAAGGGAAAGACTTTTGTCATTGGCAAGCCTCTTGATCTTACTTTCTTGAATGATGTGCACGTTCATCTTGACGGAGAGATCAAGTTCACCAACGACACTGCTTACTGGCAGAAGAATGCCTTTACCCATCCTTTCCAGGTATGTTCTGATCTTGTCAGTAATGGACGCGAGCTAACAGTCATAGAACTCCATCATGTTCTGGAAGTGGGGCGGTAAAAGCATCAAGATCTACGGAAAGGGTGTTCTGAACGGTAACGGTCAGAAATGGTGGAACGAGTTCGCCGGCAAGGAGATTCTCGACACCGATAATGCCTATCTGCGACCCATTCTCTTCTATGCCCAGAATGCGACTGGTCTTGATATTGAGGGCATTCACTTTAAGGATTCTCCCTGCTGGACTAACTTTGTTGTTACTTGTAAGTAAAATCCAAAGTTGTTTGGTAATGGTTCATATACTAACAATTCTTAGCCAAGGATATTTCTTTCAAGGATGTCGTTTGCACTGCTGTCTCAAACAACGCCACTTCTCTTCCCAAGAACACCGACTTTTTCGACTCTCTCAACGTTGAGCATGTCAAGGTTGAGCGCGCTTGGGTTGATATCGGCGATGATTGCTTCTCCCCCAAGAGTAATGCCACCGATGTCCACGTTGACACCATGTACTGCAATGGTACTCACGGTCAGTCCATCGGCTCTCTTGGTCAGTACAAGGGCGAGATGTCCTTCGTCAAGGATGTTGTCATTGAGAACCTCTGGATGCTCAACGGCCAGCACGCTTCTCGTCTCAAGACTTGGGCTGGACCTGATGTCGGCTATGGCTTCATCGATAACGTGACCTTCCGTAACTTTTACGGCGGAAACAATGAGTACAACGCTTTCATCGACTCATGCTACTTCAACATCAACGCCACCACCTGCAACCAATACCCTTCCAAGATGAACATCACCAACATTCTTTTCGGTAAGCTCTCTTCAAGTATCTCTGAAATGTTACAGTGACTAACCCTTTTGTAGAAAACTTTTCAGGTTACAGCTCTGGAAAGTACGGTGATGCTGTTGCGCGATTGACCTGCTCGTCCAGCAAGGAGGCCGTCTGCGAGAACATCAAGTTCAAGAACTACAATATCAAGACTCCGTGTGGTGGAAAGCCCGTTTTCCTGTGCGACGGTGTCACGGATATTGGTGTTGATTGTGTTAGTGCTACAAGCGCTGAGGGCAAGGCCGCTTTGGCCAACAAATGCCAGGCTCCCGCAGCTTCTGCCAGCCCTTTCAGGGTCAGGAAGTTTGACGATTAAGAGTTAAAGGGACAGGACTTAATTTAATTTAGAGAGTTAATCTAACTTCTTTACGCTGACATTGCTTGTCTACTGATATGTCCACAGTGCTACCTAGCCTTTCGTTATTATGGCAACTGTCGCAGTGATCATGAAGATAGAGAGAGGTAGGGGCATTGAAGCACTTAAACAAGTTCTCAGAGCGAAGTTGCTCAACCATTTGGGGTTGGGAGGTGCCCTCTGTACTTTGGTCAGCATAAGGCGCAAGGCAATCAACAGGCAGGCAGAGTCCTACATTCTGAGGTTGCCTCATTGTGATCCCATATCTCGTATCCAAAGGCAGGTTGCGATGTGACTCGAACGTGGTGGGGTCCATTCTACTGTGTTTACTTACCCTGACTGAATTGGCGCTGAAGGGGATAATTTAATCGTTTTTCAAAAGCCATCAAAGGTTGTTACGGCTGGATCAGCTTATTTGCGTTATAATCCAAGTAATATTTAAGGACCTGGAAATGAAAAAAATACTTGTTTTGATAAACCAAGAATAAATCCCCATGGTCTGACTTTGTACCAGGATGAAAAGGTGTGGGAGGAGGTGGGCGATACGACGTCAGAAACATCAGGAGGTGAGCACACCCGACAATTTACCAAGTTTTTGAAGAGTTTAGAGAAGATTCGACATGAAATAGGTGATGATCTGTAAATTATTTAGTTGTTAGTACTGGACTGACCGAGACGACTCCAAAGTTGTTTCGCCTTTGGTGATATCAAGCTCAGTTTCAGGGACAGTGCAGCCTAATCCTGCCCCACTTCGCGAGCACTGTAGACGAATCAAACAGCTGATCGACACTCAGTTAGCATCCGCGCTAACCACGCTTCAACTTCAGCTCAACTCGAACGTCTCGACGACTTCAAACCATCCGTCTTGATCAACCGCGTCGATTGACTGACCTGCCTCAAAAAGAGACCCCTTTAGATCGAATACGCTCACTGAAGTATCTTGACATTAGGCAAAACAGATAAAGAGGCAACAGCCATTGGCCAGAGACCGGTCTTGGCTTACACGCAGCTCGTTGCCTACTGGTGGCCTGAGGACACCACATCCTTTCACTGCCTACCTAGTAGGTATATATATCCTACTCTGCCTCCTCTCATCCATTTCCCCTCTTTCCTTCTTGTACACTTTCTTTCAACTTTGACAATCAATACTTCGTCTCTTGTCATCGGGTGACTAGGGTCAAACCAATAGGAAGAAGGTCTCTTCACCCTTCCATCCACTTACACCATGGCATCCTCCGGCAGTGTCTTCTCTGAGACCCTTCAGGAGATCACCAACACAAAACTCCAAGAGCTGTCTAAGCGTCGCTCTCACTTTGAAGAAGCGAAAACTTCTATCTTGTCCTCAGTCAACGCAGAACAGGATGCCGTTAAGCGTCTTGTCGCCCTGAGTGATGGTGTCAAGAAGTCCTTTGCCATCAAGCTTGACAAAGACAACAAGGTAATCATTGGTCGCACAAAGTTCAAACATCTCGAGATTGATCTGAGGAACCTCGACCGTTTCATTGGTCAGGCCAAAATTGACCCCTCTGTATCTCCCAAGATGTTGACCGATTGGGAGAAGTTGCTTGTTCGTCAGCTGGATATGCAGGCTCTTCAGTACCAGTATGCCTGGCTCTACGGAGAGCTCGTTACTGAGTGGCTGTCTGGCGATAAGGAGAAAGACCAAGAAGCAGACGTCGAAATGGGCGAGGCATTCGAGGATGTAGGTGAACAAGCTAAGCTGCAATCCAAAATCGACTGGGAGAGCATTGTATTCGAATCAGCCAGCGTTGATACCAAGGCCATCACCCAATATCTCGACCATCTATTTGGCGTCGGTGTCAAAGATAAAAAGACTGTTGCTGGTAGTCTGCAGCGGCTTCGGCGGTCTGTCTCGAGCCACGAAGCAAGCATCTCAACTCCGGACCAGTTCACTGTGAGCTCGCTGAGATGGATCATCGCAGGTCTCCACTCGTCTGACCTACTATCAAACGAGAAACGTGAAGTTCTTAAGGACTTTGAAACCAATGAGATGATTCTAAAAGAGATTGCCGACGTTCTCAACATGCGAATCAACGATTTAGAGTCTTGGACCTGGAACTCAGAATCCCCAGTTGCTTTGGAAATGACGCGCAAGATAAGCGGTATCTACAATATTCACATGCACGAAGATCTCCTTCAGGCAATATTCCTACAGTATATTGGCGTTAAATGGAGTGTCTTCTTCAAGGCCGCTTTCAGAACGTTTCGAAACTCTGGATCTTGGAAATCAGTGCGCCAGAACATCACTCCCAACGAGAAGAAACGTCTGGCTTATTACTTGGGCCCACTCACGGTCGAACCCTCTCTACAGAATCAGCGAGATGAAATCAACAAGGCAAGATATTTTATGGCCCAACTCATGGATTACGAACATGAAGTGCTCACTACGGCTGATGGCGAGGAAGAAGCGGAGTTTGAACAGGTCATCTCGACGTCAAGGAAACGAGCACGAATGAAACAAACTGCCAGAAAATCTACAGGAGGAAAAGCACCCCGTATGATGATGGCTCAGATGGCTTCCAATCCTGTGACTCGATTAGCGAGACCACATATTAATAACTATCAAGCAGAATGCGATGAAGGTGAGGAGGAGGATGAGGAGGATGAAGACGAGGATGGCGATGATGAGGGCAATATCCGGAGCCCAATGGTTCTGAAACAAACATTGCTCCACCTGTTATCGTCCGAGATCACAGTCAACGGTCACCTTTACGGTGAAATGACGGCTTTCCACTCTGTCTTCGAGGATTGGAACCCAAGGCTACCACATGACACTGTTTTGACGATTTTGAAGTATCTTGGTGTCTCGGACACTTGGCTCAGCTTCTTCAGGAAATTCCTCGAGGCTCCCCTCAAGTTCGTTGATGAGGATGACTCGACTGCGCGTAAACGTCGCAGAGGAACACCTGCTTCCCACGTGCTGAGTGATGTTTTTGGCGAGACGACCTTGTTTTGTCTCGATTTCTCTGTCAATCAATCCACTTCGAGCAACTTGTGGAGGATGCACGACGACTTCTGGTTCTGGTCCCATGATCACAAGGTTGCAGTCAAGGCTTGGGAAACTGTTGATGAGTTCACTTCTGTGGCTGGAGTTGACATCAATCTTGCAAAGAGTGGATCAGCCCGTATCTCCAAGGAGAGCAACACGACACTGACTATCGATGAGTCACTGCCTGAGGGTGATATCCGCTGGGGCTTCCTGCGCTTGTCGCCAAAGACGGGCCGTTTTGAGATTGACGAGACTATGGTCGACTCTCACATCAATGAGCTGCAAAAACAGCTTCTTGACAAGCGCAAGAGTATTCTCGGCTTCATCCAGGCATGGAATAGCTATGCTGCGACCTTCTTCACGTCCAATTTTGGTAAAGCAGCAAACTGCTTTGGACGTGAGCACGTCGACAACATGCTTTCAATGCATAGGAAGATCGAGCGCGAAGTTTCCAACAAGATTTCAGGAGGTGAAGTAACAAGTGTGGCCGAGTATCTAAAGAAAGAACTCGGTGAACGTTTTGGGATCGAGAACATTCCCGATGGGTACCTCTACTTCCCTATGGAACTAGGAGGTCTAGACTTGCAGTCCCCGTTCATTTCTCTTATGCAGATTCAAGACCAACTAATCGAAAACCCTACCAAACTCATGGTTGACTTTGAGGAAGCTGAGCGTAATGCATACGAGGGGTACAAAGAGAACTTTGTCAATGGAAAAATCAGGCAGGAGAGATACGCGCTGGACGATCCTGACTGGGTACCTGAATCCCAGTATGATAGAGACAACTTCATGTCTTTCGAAGAATTCACTCGCTACAGGAAGTGCTTCTTCTTTAGTCACTTCAAGGGGCCTGAACGACTGCACCGTGTTTTCTGCAAACTCCTCAAGAAACCAAAAGAGTGCAAGGTTGACACCGATCAGAACCAGTCGGGTGCACTGGAGCGACTGCGTACAGAGCCAAACCTTCGGGGCATCACGGGTTGGTGGAATGACATGGATGCTTATTGGACTTGGGTTACCATGTTCTACGGACGGGACATTGTGGACCGCTTCGGAAGGATGAACATTGTGAACACGGAGCTGTTGCCTATTGCGATGGTGACTTTATTCAGGGACAAGCGTGTCAAGTGGCAGGGTTAGTCTAGAACCATAATGAGTGACGGGCACAAGATTGATATTTTTTCTTTCTTTTTTCTCTTTTGTAGTTGATGGAAAGAGTGGAATTGTTTGGTTGACTTTGTTATGTCTGTAACGAACGGGAATTGAAATAGTGACCTGGTATCGAGCAAAAGAAATTGACATTATGCTCCAACTCACCAGAAACTCCATTGCGTCTAACAAGATTGATTGCCAAAGCCCAATGTTGTTAGTCATATCAGATTAGACAGCGCGATAGCTCTTAATACGGCAACCAGCGCCATTAAAGTATCGGGCGTTAGTCGGTGATATCTTGGAAAGCTCCGGGGTTCCTCGACATAAATTCTGCAATAAGGTTGTTGGCGCATACAAGGCATAGATAATTGGTTGGCTTTCATTATAATTTACTGCAAGTGTTGTCTCGTAACTCCATTAAAAGTCCTGATTCTCCATCATGATCCTCAACCCGTGCTTTTTATCCTCCACCTAAAGCATACAATCTTGATCAATCGTTCATTCCATACCAGCTGGCTCGGCTTCTTACAGCAAACCACCATCAAGGTGGAGCTGGAAAATGTTGTGATGTCGTAGCGAATGCGGATAAGCTCCACGATCGCGATCGAAATTTTTGAAGATACGTTTAAGCACCCTCATCGTCGTCGCCGACACGGATGGTACCTTCAGCACCAGCACCATTGGCCCAGTAGCCACCAATCTCGGGGGTGGTATCGCGGTTCTTGCGGGTAGCGGTGATGATCCAGAGACCGAGGACAGCCTTGGTAAAAACATCGAGGACAGCGTAGATGACGACCTCGGTGCCGACCTTGACCTGCCAAGCGCCACCGGCAGCACCCCAGACACTATTGCACTATTAGTATGGCATTAATTGAGGAGGATGTCGAGAAAACTTACACAATGTAGACGATCCAAAGGATCAGAGCAGCGAGAGAGACAGAGCCAAAGAGACGGCCGATCTTGGTACCGCGAGCACGAGCGGTTCGGGTGCCGTGAATAGCGACGTGCCAGACGGTGAAGACGAAACCAACGATGCTGATAGCATACCATCCCCACTTCTGAGCAGTGTTGGCATGTCCGACAGCAGAGAAAGCACCAGCGAGGACAAAGATGACATTGGCGATGACGGCCATGATGGTGTGAGCACCATCAACACCAGCAAGCAAGCAAAGCTCGACAACCAGGATAGGTGTGGAAATAGCCCAGTCAACGTAGCGCGCCCAGAAGACCTGACGACAGACATCGTGGTGGGTATCAGGAACGTGCTTGTGGTGGTCTCGTACGCTGGCGCAGTTGAAGTACGAGGTCTGGCCCGAAGCCATGGCGAAGTAGGCCAGAGCAGAGATGATGGTGGTCAAAGTAGACAGGAAGTAGAATACGCGGCGCTGGACGGCGACGTTCCATGACAGGATGGCAAAGATGGCGGAGACGACGGTCATGGCGACGAAGAGAACCCATAGAGCGCGGACACCATTGTGGCCAATGGTTTGGTAGTGAGTTGGCTCAGCTGTGGTGAGGGTGTCATGTTAGTATGAGTTCGTTATGAAGCTGATGATGAGGTGAGGATGGACAACATACGGATGACAGTGGGAATGGGGCTGACGCCTCCGTGAGTCTTGTAAGCCTCCATGTTTGGCGATGTACTGTTCAGCTGAGTCGCTGTATTCTCCTTCAATCTTCAATGAGGTATGTTATTAGAAAGATGAAGTAGTATAAAGCTAGGAAGTGTAAAAAGCCGTGGGGAAGAGCTGGGACCAAGAGCTTTAAGAAGACGAGAGAGGAGAGACAGCAGGCAGGATTGAGGCGGAAGCTTACGCCGCATTCGTCGCCTGAGGCGTTCCTTTCGTTTCGGGTTACTTCAGCAGGAACCAGCAAGGTAAAAGAAAAGAAAAACAAAGGCTACACAACGTCATCAATGACATGTTGATTGCGGGTGTTTGGCACATAAAAGCAGGTATTTTTCTGATGCGGGGGAAGACGAACGGGTGAAGGAGGCCATTGCATTTGCATGCTGCAATTATCGTGTGTAAGAAGCGTCACTGCTACGTAATTTTGGTGTGTGTTACACCAGGAGGGGGAGGCAAGGGGAATAAGGTAGGAATTGACAAGAGAACGCGTTTCGGTTTGTTTTTTTACTGTATCATGGTTACAGTTTAATACCATGATCTGCAACTATGTTTAAAGTATTTTTGGTGCATCAATCATTTGTAATCGGGATTGAAGACCGCTGAAGTCATGATGCCTAACTATTAGCCAAGTAGAGCTACCCCAGAGCTTGAGCTTTGAACATGGAAGCTCTCTTGTAAACATGTATCGTATCCCCCGTACCTGGTTCAATAACAATACAATATGCATGCACAACGCGTAACATAATCAAGACGAAACCAGCCAATGTCGAGCAAAAGGATAGCTACAGCCACAACCTTTGCGTCACAGTAACACACACAGCTCCCTACCAAGGTTAGATTGAAGACTATCCAGTCTAGACTATGGAGGTTCCATGTCAATGTCAGGCTAGAACCTCTTAGGCCAGTTGTAGCCACAGATACCCGCCACGATCATCACAACCTTGCCAAGGTCTCGGAGAAATAGCCACTGCATGCTTTCTGAGTAATCTGACTGGTTCAACAGTCTGGTCACCTTTCGGGGAGTCGTCCGATTCATCCGACGAATCATCCATGAATTCCGGTATTCTTGCTCTCAATCAAGACACGGAACATTCTTCCACCCGGTCGTCGTGTTCAGTTCAGCTGCCTGGAGTTTTGTTTTAGGTGCAGATCTAAACTGGACTGACGACCGAATCTCGATCGTTTGAAGATCACCTCGTTCAATACAGGGAACCTCGGACGGCAACGAAAGCACATGATCCAGTCCCAACCCGCCCAACCACTTGGATACGGACGGGCCAGCCAGATGTCTCAAATCTGTTCAGCTGGATGCACATAAACAAGATGAACAAAGCAAAAAAAGTGTTGGATCTCGGAACGTGAAAAAAAAAAGATGATGTGCGGGCAAGTGCATGAACAGGGCTGGTCACGTTGAAGACATTGTCAGCCATGGCCAGCCGCTATTGCCATGTCATCATCATTCCATGCAATGAATGAATTCCTCTTGTTCAGTGAATATCCCGCCCCGTGTGTCCAACTGATGGCGCAGTCATATTCTTACCTCGTTTCATTTCTTCCCCGCAAGTTCCCCAGACTTTTTCACTTTCTTTTATAATCACCTGCCGACCATCGGCCTGTCCTGAAAACGTGGAGAGGCCAATAACAAAGGCAGAAAAACATTCTCGACATGTGAAAAGCGAAGGCAGATGCAAGACCATGACGCATTTGGCAGCCACACTGCATCAGTGTACCACGTGCCGCTGTAAGGGCTGCTGTGCATAGGTAGCGTAGTGTTATGATGTGATTGGAGTTTTGTGACCCTTTTTGTTTAGCGGTGAGCATACTTTGACTTGAAATGGATGTTTTATATTTTCTTCTGCACTGGATGGTAAAAAGAGGTCAGATGTTTTGCTGAGGCAGAATGACAGACAGACACTCTGCATTGATTGATATCTTAGTACTTGATTTTGTTGGGAAAAGCAATCTCAACTGTAAAGAACCCTGTTAAATAAACCAGCAATTACAGGGTGTTTAGTGGACAACTGTCGCTGATCTACCCTGTTTCCCCACGTTGAAAGTCGGTAGACTTGGCGAGATGGGTCCTTGTATCCGTAAATTAGTAGCTTTCGGAAAGTGGACTCTCGCTGGAAGATTGGATTCCATGTTTTCCACCGGCTTCGCAAACTCAAAGAATTCCTTCTCTTAACCTTGATTCTGTGTCAATAATTCCATCGTTCATAACGCTTAGTACCTACAATTGTATCACGGCCTCAAATATTGTCCCTCTTCACTGTTATCTGTACATTATTAGCCTTTTGTTCCTTTCCATCTGTCTCAGTACCCCCCTGCTCTCCTCACCCTCAACCCCACCACTTCCGCGACCGCTACGCACCTCCAATTGTTTCTTGGCTTGTGACCTCGATCCTTGATACCCGACCGACGACTGTACGAATAACGCTCATAACTCGACGACTTCTCACTACTTTCCTCTCTATTACCGTATATCATACATACGGAATCACTCGACGAACGAACCTGCCATGCTATAAAATCGTCCCTCTTCAACCACCTCCGAAACGACCGCCAAACCTGCGCTTCTCGCGCGCAGGCTCCTCTCGCAATGTCCGACCTACTACTGCAAACCCGTGCGGTTCCCTCTTTATATAATAAATCTGCGAAACCCCCTACAAAGCCAAATACAAAAGCGAAAAGACCACCCGTGTCTTCGGTCCCTGTGGTTAATACCCTACAGAAAGCTATCAGACAGGCGAACGATACGTGGCAGTGGTGCAAAGATGGTTTGACAGAAGATCAGCGCTTGAAGATCAAGCAGCTGGAAGAGAGGAAGCAAAGCTTATGCTTGTGCATGCAAAATGTAGGTTGTTCGTGTACATTGCTTGCATTTTTATATTAACTGACCATCCAGGCTGAGTCTCATGCCCAATGGGAAGCTGCCGCGAAAGAGCTAGACAGCCTCGAAGGCAACGACGAATGGAAGCGAGATGCCTCTACAGGCGACTATAACCCCGAACTGATCCAGGAGCGACTCAACGCCTTGGACGATGCCCGTACGAAATGCGATGTTCACACAATGATGCACTTGATCCGCACGGCTTTATCTCGCGATCTCGGCGGCATGGACAATGTTGATTTGTACCGGCACTCGTACACGGGAACGAAACGTCTTATCGAACGATACGTCGAATCAACAATTAAAACGATTGACGCTGTTGTGACTCAAAGCCGACTCGACCACAGCATTGAGAACAGAGACCTACTCGAAGGTATTCTGTTCGCCCGACAAAGTTATGGCCGAAGCGCATTGCTCCTATCCGGGGGCGGCACCTTTGGCATGTCGCATATTGGTGTTCTCAAGGCCCTCTTTGAAGCGAAATTGCTGCCAAGGATCATTTCAGGCGCAAGCGCGGGGAGCATCGTCTGCGCCGCCATGTGCACACGAACCGACGAAGAAATTCCACTCCTTATTGAAGAGTTTCCATATGGAGATCTTGCGGTTTTCGAAGATCCAAGCGGTCAAGATGGTGTTTGGAGTAACTTGCGCAGATTGTTGACGGAGGGAAGTTGGTCTGACATCAAACATCTCACTCGGGTAATGAGAGGGTTGATGGGCGACATGACGTTTCAGGAAGCCTACAACCGGACACGCCGCATTCTCAACATCTGCGTATCGACTGCATCCATGTACGAACTGCCACGCCTGCTCAATTATGTGACAGCGCCAAATGTCATGATTTGGTCGGCAGTCGCTGCTTCATGCTCTGTTCCGCTTGTCTTTAACGCAGCGCCTCTACTTGTCAAGGATCCGATGACAGGCGAGCATCAACCCTGGAACCCTACGCCTCAGCGATGGATTGATGGGTCTGTGGATAATGACTTGCCAATGACTCGATTGTCCGAAATGTTCAATGTCAACCATTTTATCGTTTCCCAGGTCAATCCTCATGTTGTGCCTTTTCTTTCCAAGGACGACCACTTGTCGCCTGTTAGAAAGCCCGACCACACTCAGCAAACCACTGGCGATAACAACTACGATTGGGTGTATAAAATGACATCGCTTGCGCGTGATGAAGCGTTGCATCGACTTCATTTCCTGGCTGAGCTGGGCATCATGCCTAACCTCGCCACAAAGTTCCAGAGTGTCCTCAGTCAAAAGTACTCTGGCGACATCAATATTCTTCCCGATATGGGTATTAATGATCTGCCTCGGTTACTGCGCAACCCCAGTCCCGAGTTCATGATGCGAGCTTGCCTCATGGGTGAGCGGGCTACATGGCCCAAATTGAGCCGAGTACGCGACCGTTGCGCGATTGAGTTGGCGTTAGATCGAGCTGTACATAGACTTCGCGCTCGAGTCGTTTTCTCACAAAGTCAACGTGATCTTCGACGGTTGAACGTCACCGCTGGAAATATTCCGCTTAAACTACCTGTTAGAATCAAGGAGGGGCAGACAATCATTGAGCCTCCCTCTGAGGTTAAGGACCAGAAGCGACATCGTCGCAAGTCTGGAAGCAGCGTACATGTTGCACCCAGACAATGGCTATTACTAGATACAGCCACCATTACAGATGATGAGACAGAACATGAGGAACGCATTGAAATGGAGTCTCGTCGCCGAGCTGGGTCGCCCGTCGCTCAACGCAAGCCTTCTCGCCTCAAACGAGCATCACGCTCTCAAGTCCATCTTCATACCCGGGCTAGTCTATCTGCCGTTGTTGATACAGAAGTAGTAAACCCGACATTTAACTTTTCCAAACCTATCACACCGCCATTAAAAAGCCCTAAAGAGAGCGTCTCTGGTGGGTCAGAAAAGGCGACACCAGAGCCTACGGAACTCACACCACAAGACGATTTCGCTTCTGCGACAGAAAAAGCAGACATGAGCGACAATCTTCCCTCGAGCGATCATCGGGAAGATACCGACACAAGTGACGTTGAAGCATACAAAGTGTATCAATTGGCGGACACTCCAAACAAGACAATGACTGTAAATGAGCCGCACCCTGGACCACCAGCACGTGCAGGCTGGATGATATGGGATTAGGAGTTTGATAGAGAAGTGAAGAGACAAATGTAGCTATCTGGCTATTCATAAGATGTTGAACATATAGTAGGATTACTCACGAAGGCATGTTTCTGCAGGGTAGCATGGCATGGTTCATGAAGCGTATTAATTTGTTGCTGGTGTTTGGATGCATGGGTACGGGATAGCATGGCAGCATACTGCAGTACTGATTAGATACAACAATTACATTATCATTTGACTATCTCATCCCGATGCTTGTTGTTGAAATACATGTGTGTGTGGAGTCCAGGCCTAGTCATGTCTGGTAGCTGTGGTTATGAGTGCCGTGTCTCAATGGTAGAGCTCACCTAGGACAAGGATTTGGCTCTCGAGTGGATTCGTTCTTGTATTGAGAAAGCAACTGGGAGACAGTTTCTGTAGAGATGTCAAGCCGCAATTAGTGAGACATTTTGTTGTCTAAAAGGGCTTTTGTTTTCTCAATCAATGGGCTGTGGTATGTTTTGGACAAGACAGTTGATACCGCTGGTCTAGCACCTGGGTTCACCAGGACTCATCACGGTACTCTATGATTAGAGCTTGTTCGGAAAGGAGAAAGAATTTATTAAAGTTTTATTATATATCCCTGTCTTGACTTGAAACTGTGCCATCCCATTCGGAAAGATATGAGCTATTTCTTACTTAGACAATACATTACAGAGTACATATTCTCATTTTCTTCCGTCATGGTTGACCTGTCAGAAGATCAACGTTGCATGGATCAAAAACCCAAGACAAAGACAAAAAAAAGTGTCGATCGTATCTTGACTTTAGGAGTTTTCTAGCGTAAAATGTCTTAGTTGACCCAATACCTCGCACTCGGTCTGCAAAGCAACTGGTCAAAAGTTCCGAGTAACTATCGGTACCATGCAGCTCAAGCCCTGTAAGCGCTATCGATGCAGTGCTCAACTTTAGTTCAGATTAGACGAAAATGAGGCTCCCCTCTTCTTCACCCACAGAGTTTTGAAGAGTGCATTGACTTTTACTCTATCTAGTTTTGCAATAGCGCAAAGCGGATATCCCGGGTTTCCCGCTCCTCCATCTCATCTCATGGGAGGACAGATGGGATGCAACATTGCGTTACATCCCTAGAAATGGCATCTTGCAGGGAAAAGATGGCGTTTGGCAACGGAGCTACCCACTGTCACCCACTCCCACAAATGGGTTAGATCGCTGCTGTGCGAGCAAGCTGAGAGTGAGACACGGCATACAAGGCCCTGTTCAGCTTGGAGGCCCGTCCCATCCCCGCTTGGTTGCATTGACGATCACAACTTAGAACTGCCGTAATGAGAGATTCAGTGAGATGGAATTGCCTGAATCAGCTTAATTAGACATACGGGCTTTTGTTTTCCGTATATACAAACATACATATATATACTCTGCTAAATCTCCCCTCATCTTAGTATCCAAAGCATAGCAAGCATAACATCACTTCATCCTTCACAATGCGCTTCTTCCAGACTCTTTCGCTTTCAGCCCTTCTTACTCTCGGCAATGCTGCTGCCATTGCCAAGGACTCAAAGGTCCCAGAGCTACCCAAGACAGATTATGATGCCGTTGTCATTGGAGGTGGCCCTGCTGGTCTCTCTGCTTTGAGTGGTCTTGCTCGTGTACGCAGAAATGTCCTTCTCCTGGACAACGGATTGTACCGAAATGGACCTACTCGACACATGCACGATGTTATAGGTTTTGATGGTGAGTAGTAAACTGCTAGTCTTTGCAAGATTTGGGCTAAGGATTTAGGCGTTCAACCTGCATACTACCGCTATCAGGCAAGAAGACTGCTATCCTACTACGACACTGTCAAGATGGAGAATGCCACCGTCACAGATATCAAGAGCCAAAAGGGCGACTACACTTCCTTTTCCCTCTCAGTTGACTACCCCGGTCAACCCACCAAGAAAATCACAGCCCGCAAGGTCGTTCTCGCAACTGGCCTCAAGGACATTCTTCCTGACACACCCGGTATTGCTGAAAACTGGGGCAAGGGCATCTTTTGGTGCCCATGGTGCGACGGCCACGAGCACGCAGACCAACCCCTCGGTCTCATTGCACCTCTGAACAAGATTGCCGGTCTTGTTCGAGAGATGGCTACACTCAACTCCAATGTGTACGCTTTTGTCAATGGAACCGACAACAGCACCACACAAGCCCTCGCAGACCAGGATCTTCCTCAATGGAGGGAGTACCTGAAGTTGCACAACGTTACAGTGGACAACAGAACCATTACAGAGGTCAAGCGTCTCAAGAACGGTGACACACATAATGCTGATCCCAGCCTTCCTTCTGTTCCTGAGTTTGATCTCTTCAGCGTTGAGTTCACAGAGGGTAAGCCTGTTGAGCGCGCTGCGTTCCTGACGAGCTTCCCTGATGAGCAGCGCTCCGACGTTGGAGAGAAGGCTGGTGTTACACTGTACGGTGGACGACTTCAAGCCAACGGTAGTGCAGGTTTGAGCACCAACGTTCCCGGTATCTATGCTATTGGTGATGCCAACACTGACAACACCACCAACGTGCCCCATGCCTTGTTCACTGGTAAGAGGGCCGCTGTGTTCTTGCACGGTAAGTTTTCATAACCCATTTAAATAAATATCATACTAATTATTCTAGTTCAACTTGAGAGAGAGACACAGGCTGTTGAGCTCGCTGGATTGCCCAAGCGAGATGCTGAGCTCCAGGAGCGAGATGTGTGGGAGACTATGAATGGCAAGCGTGGCGAGATGCTTTACGCTGGTGAATTTGACCAGTAATCTGGACCACCAGTTGTTTAAAAAGAGAAGCTTGTGCTGAGGATATTAATGTGGGATATGAATATTTAATTGTGGTACATAAAGCATTATGAGTTACGGTTTTGTCATCAACGATAATATATTGCCTTGAAGATGAACTTCTAAAAAAAAGAGAAAACGTGAGCAACAATCTGTGATATCCGCGTCAACGTGCTTTGGTGACTCGGACTTCTTCAATCTTTGTTTAGCATTCTCGTCCCATGGGAGTCTCCCATACAATGACTGTTAATATCCATGTAGAGAGAGGAGGACTCAGTCCAGATCTGTCCTATGTTCGACCACTAATCTTCGAAGCTTCAAACTTCTTTTACTGAGATTTCTCAGCATCCCACTGCTTCAGCATGTCCTCGAGCTGCTCATGTCTCTCCAAAGCCTTATCAAATGAAACCAGTCCCTCTTCTTGACCGTTGGAGAATTGTTCATAGATAGCTGCAATACTCCTCCCGATGATTGGAATGTCGTTTTCTTCCTGCCACGCTTGCCACTTCCACTCAACCTCTTCAACAGTGTCTGTCTCAAAATCATGAACTTCAATGGTTACGGGCTTGGAGTATCCCGCTGCACCTAGAGCAGTACCTCCAAAGCTTCGAAGTCTGATCTCTCCCTTTTCACCGTTGATGGTGATTGTCAGAGGCGGTTCACCGGGGAAGGGCTGGCCGCGACGGAAGCGAATCGATACAGCGGCGTCTTTTTGGACGGTTTGGGATTCTTTGAGGGTTCCCGTTGCGAAGGTGATATCTGGGACATTGGTTGTAACTCTATTAATGATCTCATTTGTTGTTACATCGCGGATTCGGACGTTGGGTCTTTGTGAGTGAAGACGGCTTTTGATATTTGTGACATCCCCGAGGATAGATTGGAAAGAGTCGAATACTAAATTCGTTAATTCTGTTCCGCATAATTGTCCTTCGTATTACTTACTGTGTGCCAACCCGATAGTAAAGTCGTTTCCACCTACAGCTCTCTCAGTGAAGTACTGCAATGTAGATGGCAAAATCTCTCTATCATTGGTTCCTCCAGTAGCATGAAGCTCACTACTGAGAACCTTTCCAATTCGTCCGTCATTGATCAGATCTCGAATCTTGACCACTGGGGGTGAAAGTCGTCCCTGAAGCCCAACAAGAGTTTTAGCGTTATTCTCCTTGGCCGCATCAGCAAGCTCCTTCGCATGGTCAACATCCTGCGCCAAAGGCCACTCAACGAAAACCGTCTTTCCAGCTTTCACACTGGGAAGAGCGTTTGAGTGATGTACGTCGACTCGTGTGGCTACAACAACGAGATCAACGTCTTTATCAGCTGCTAGATCTTCGGATGTGCCATAAGCTTTGGTGTCGGGGGGAAGGTTATAATGTGCAATCGCGTTTCGAGCCGCTTCAACGCTACTGTTTTGTAGAGCGACGATTTGGTATTTAGAACGACCTAGAGGAGATAAAAGGTAAGGGAGATGCGCTTTAGAGGCCCAGCTTGTCTTTGCGGAGGATGAGAGGCCGACAATGGCGGTACGAATGGGGGCCATGATGATGGTTTACTGTAATGTTTTTCACTAAATTAACTTATAATATTCTATCGTGCTTGTAAGCTGTGCTAGTGTAGTTGGCCATTATATAGTTCAAGAATGGTGATGGGATGCTATTATGATGCCGTCGTGATTTCTAATCATGGATTTGTAAGTAAAACGTAGTGAGTGAGATTGTGATGCAACCACAAAATCCTCAACATATGATTATTGGCTAAATTGACACTTTTTTGACTTGTCAGCACTTTATCCCAAAGTGGAAAATAGTTATTGCTGTGTTGGGCTTATGGTGTTGAACTTGGTAGCAAATATCCGTGTTTGGTCATCAGATGCCAAGGACTCGGAGTTTCAAGCTTGAGCAATACTGCTAGCCTCTTGGTAATCCATAGGTTATCTGTTAACGTTACGGAACTCAGTGATGCTCAATTTTAATGCCTTGCTTTGGACTACGCTTTGCCTATTTGCTGACGCCTCTACGCCTCCAGGCGAATTACCGGTTACAAGTATATGTAGAGGTAGTAGAAGGCCATGCAACTATTCAATGCCTTAATCCATACGTCTTGTTGAATAGATGGGTCTAAAGGGGTTCAAGATTGCATTCTGCGAAACTGCATACATGCTTCGGCTATCTGAACCACTTGATCAAGCCACATTCACGATCAAAGTCTTCTATCCTCATCTTTTCTCGATCAAAGTTAAAGAGAAAACAACGTTAAGTAGGTTCAGCATTTGTCTAGGATATGACAGTTGCATTCTTGTTCTCCTCCGACTCCCCGCGAGGTATCTCTCCGAGACATTATGCAGTCATGGTTACATCAATTGAAATAATATTGACCGATCATAACCGATGTCTTGGCGAGACATCGTAACTATCAATCGAGGCCAATAAATGGCACAGCTTGCATGCAGGAACATTCCAATTGGATCTTGCACAGGAACAACACGCAAGCAATGAATTGTAGCTTAGGAACGGGCCGTAGTGAAATCTACGAGAGCCAGTCTTATTCTGACGAGGTGCATATTTTAGATGAGGGGTTCCCAAGACACGTTATTAAGATCTAGGAAATTTCACTTGTCGATCAGTAGACTGATAGGAGCTGGGTGTAGATGTCTTACTGATCCTAACCAATATCAGACTGAGTATGTTGAAAACCATAAAGGTATACGTGGCTGAGTGAGACCTATGCTCTTACCACTAACTATGATCCAAAGTACTCTCAACAACAATCAGGCCTGAACTTGTTGCAAGAGTGAGCACAAGCGTTCTAACGCGGTACCTGTGACGAAAACGTCCCAAAAGAACGGTGGAATGGCAATGTTCTACTCTCCATGAGGACACAGAAGTGAAGAAGCAACTTTACGATCCAGATGCTCACAAAGATTGACCACTTGGATCTGCTCTGATAATGTCAGATCCAAACGATTGTCAGCCTCTACCCCGCACATTTGCATCGATTGAGGAACATGTAGACTACTTACTGCATAGGTGACTGTCTTGGGCATCCTGCAGTTGGACAGATTTTTTCTGTGGGTTAACGTGCGTCAGACAGTAAAGTGAAGTCTTGTTACGTTAGGATACGGTGAATGGTTGGGTGCATTTGAAGTTGTTTATGAGTAACTAGGTAGGAAACGGAAGTCTACCTAGATCTATGCTGTATGGCTAGAAGATTACAGCCATTCTCCTCGTTAATTAGTTCTCCATAAACTATGGCAATAGACCACGCCATTCGATCCCTTGAGGATATCATTGTGTCTGTGCAATCTTCAAACAGTTTAAAGATACAGTCAGCTATATAATCATGTCTATCTCTGATGTACCATACTTCATAATGCTACACCTTCAACTGCATAACTTCACATGCTAGGTTATCGATCTTACCACTGGCTCTTGATAAAAAAGCAGAATGTGAGACACGGCATCTCTGGCTGATCATCAAGGTATATGCCTTCACCGCAAAAAGCCAGATGCATGAAATGATGCAAGACGGAGGATCTCGAGGCCGAGTGGAAGGAAGGTATCATTGGCTCCCAGGGGCGAATCTGAAGGACATAAAAAGGCAACTTCTCCCAGCAAATCCATCCTTCCTCATCCTCATCCTCCTCATTAACTCACAACTTCAACAACTTCAGATCAAGACTCGAACAAATTCAACTCCGAGACCTATATCACTCAAGTCAGTGGCCTCTTCTCTATATCTAGGAGCCCTACTAACACAATCAGAATGTCTTACAGCATCAAAGTCCGTGTCTTCCAGACCAACCCCAACGCCTTTTTCTACATCAATGAAAAGGCCTGCTGGCACTATGGAAAAAGCTGCCAGTGGAGCGAGCAGAACGGCGTCCTGACTCTCGACATGGGCCAGAGCGGCACCTCTGGCATGCTGCGCTTCAAGACCGAGCAAAACACGGAGGCTTTCTTCGTCGTCATGGGTGTGCACAACTACAAGCCCTGGGTCGATATCGTGACCGGTCTGGCTGGTGATATCACCTGCGTCAAGGCTCTGCCTGAGTACTACGGTGACGCGTCTGACCGTACCAAGGCTCGTGAGGCGCAGCGTTCTGAGCACAAGATCCAGAACGCTGATCGCAGAATCATTAACACCAAGTACAAGGTTAATGAGGGTAACAAGCTTGAGCTTGACATCATCATTGGGTAAAAGGCTGGGTCATAAGCTTTGATAAACATGGGATAGAGAGGATCTACTCTGTAGCTAGTCAATTCAAACTCTCATTATCACCATGACAATTTGCAGAAAGCAGCAAGTGCATGCAAGTTATTGTAGAGTTTAACCTTGTGTTTGACCTTGCTGAGCGAGTTACTAGGGCAATGTCCAAAAATAACTTAAAAGGCTGAACTGAATTACAGATAAACTTTGGAATATGAGTGAGTATAGTCGCCAAGTTAAATGCTTACAAATTTCCCCAAGTCCTGTGAAACTTTGCGTGCAACTTGCAAGGCTTGTCCTGAGGTTCCTAGGCGATAGTGCCTGGTCTCAAATGCCAATGAAGTTGGGGTCGTTCCAGATCTATTCTGTAGCTTTAGTTGTCCTGTGTCTCATTTTTCAGCTCACCTTTCGCATCTACATAGGTAAGATTGAGTTTCCTCGTCACTAAACCGTGTTTCTTTAGGAGGTTGTCGTCTGGCCGCATCTACATGGCGCCAGGGTGTCGTGAAAAGGGGTCGAAACTCATTGTCGCTAGCTCTGAAGAATGATATACTATATAAGCACTCCAGATATGTTCTTGACAATAATCTGACTTCCACAGAGGCTCTTGGTCCAAACTCGATTTTTGTGACAGAGGTTGGTGAAAACGTAAATATAGAAGGTTTGAATTGAAAAGGGTTATGTTCACTATTCTTTCCCTTCGGAATTTAACTCTTGTTTCTAGCGTGGATTACCGCGAGCATAATATGTTGTTTAGCAAAGTTTTGTAACCTTACTGTATATGCTTTTTGATCCTCTGGTTATAAAAAGAACCCTTTATCCCTTTCGAGTGCAAACACATTTTTTAATGTGATCAGAGATATCAGCAGCAATGGAAGACTTATCAGATGTCTGGGGTTTCCCAGGCGCCAGATCCCAGCGCGATATCCTCCAATGTGTCTCCCCATACTTCTCTCGCCGATCAACCACGGTGAAATCCAGCATCTACGTCGATGAAACGAAGAAAGTTGCCGTGGCGGGTTCACGGAACGGTTTCGTATGGTCAGCATGCCGCGCATACAACGAAAGCAGGCCCCTGTGCATTCGACCTGATGATATCTGGCTGGCTATACTGGAGAATATCGGCCGATACTGTATCCCACGCACGACTGTGGCTCAGTCACACGAAATGCTGGACTTTCCGACGTTGACCTACAAAGACCTTGAGAGCCCTGCCTTCTTGGCTGAAGAAATGAAATATCTCGTCAACAGGAAATGCTTCTCAGAGGAGCTCACGAACTCCCTGATTCCAGACTTTAGCACAACGCGCTCAGCGGACATTACGGCTGCTTGTGTCCTGCTCCTCGGTAACGAGCGTAACGACCAAGTTTATTGCAACTTGAAATTCCGAGAGGGTGGAATTTCTACCATGAACCTCCTTGGGCCGTCTACAGATTGGTTTACCCTCCTGGACAAGCTAAACGACTTCAAAGATCAGGGTGAAGAGGTGCAGCTCTTTATCAAAAGAATACGGCCTATTTTGCGCCTTCTTCACTATACTGTTCGTGAACCAGCGAGTCCGATAGCAAACAGGGTTCGCAATACCATGGTTAGAAAAACACCTCCTAACGGCAAAGACGATGATCTTGTGACCGGCTGGATCACTTCCTTCTGCTTTCTCAACGCAGAAGGCCAGATACGGCAACCTGATGAAGAAGGAGACGGGCCATCTGACCAAGACGTTCAAGCGAAAGTTTCAGAGAACAAAGACATAACGGAGGAAAATGAAGAAGACGGTCTATTCTACCAACCTATCAGTCTCGCTGATATTCCGGTTGCAACTGCGGTAATGCCGGCACGGTTCATGGGTCGATCCAATACTATGAATTGCATCATGATAGGCGGGTCCATCGGTACCATGTGTCAACTTGACAAGGAGAGCAAACGGGTGTATAGGCCGCTATCAGGATGGATTTTGAGCTCCTTCGAAAACGCTGGTGTGGCATACAGGAGACAAGAGCTCTTGAATGATGTAAAGCAAGAGATTCGGCATGCAAAGGAGGAGGTGGAGAAAAAATACGAGCACTGCGCCATCGGGCTTGCGTCGCTGGTGAGAGACATAGAGAAACGGTTGGCTGAGTTGTGATTTGTCAACTCTAGACTAGTCGATGACATTGACGAGAGGATTGGGGCCTATGAGAGATTCGGTGCACATTTATTTGTACCTATACGTACAGAAATTGAAATCCTCGCTTCTAAACCTGGGGAGTCGCACCAGTAAGGCTGAGAGTGTAATCAAGCCCCCCAGATACCTCGGGGGTCAACTCAAACCCATTGTACATGATAGGCTTAGCTGGAGCATTTGCAATGACAACACTCACATCATCTCCAGCCTGAACATCAACGGTGGCAGCACCATCAACAAGAGTAGTATAGGAAGTCTCTCCACTTTCACGATAAATAGCAACAGTCGCCACAAACTCGTCATCGGAAGTGACCTTGATTCCAACCTGGCTGCCAGTAACTTGTAGAGGGACGATGTTGGCTCCCATATATCGAGGGGCACGGTCAGTTGCAGGCTTGTAGCCATCACCAGAAGGTTCGACATGGGCAAAGTCGATCTCTGAACGTTGCTGGAAGAAGACTTCTTGCGCAGAAGAATGGCCAATGTCGACGTAGGCCATGCGTGCCCAGTATCGACCAACGATATCACCGACTGTGGCATTTGTAGACACGCGGCTAAGAGTATGAAGAGGAGTTTCGTTGCTTCCCTTTTCATACTGAATTTGCAGCTGGCGAACAGTATCTTGACCCAAACCTGCAAAGTCATCGGGATTGTTTGTCAAGTAAGCCAGAAAAGGCCAAGCTTGATAGTAGTTGCCAGATTCTGGAGTTCCATCGACAATGACCTGATGAGAGTCACCGAGGAGTTTCTTCAGCTCTATCTCGGTAGGGGACGTCTCTTGATTGTGGGCTTCTCGAGCGCTAGCGCATATATCCGATGTTTTGTACGTGTCGGCGACCCAGTTGGCCAGAGTCTCCCACCAGGCACCAGTGTTCGTCTGATCGACCCAGGCTTGCTGGTGATAATGCAGTCCATGACCATACTCATGAACAGTCACGCCTGGAACAGCGAGATACTCGTCAACAACCTCTAACCAAGCCGATCCGCTCTCCGCATCAGAGTGCATTACACCAGCTGCTCCGTCCAGGGTTCCGACAGTGTAAATATTAGTCTTATGTAACGGGCCGCTATCGGTTTGGTCGTTGAACGAGAGCCCAGAAGAACGCCACTTGAGGGTTCCGACAAAGCAGTCGAAGGCGCCTTCGAGCATCTCAAGGGTTTTATCGGTTGCTTCAGCAGATCCCGCGTAGACTCGGAAATGAGCCGAGTCTTTGAAATTGTTGCCTCCTGGGCCAACGTTTGGGTTTGCAGTGTAAGATGCTTCCGCTTCTGCCGCCGGGGCAGAAGATGATGGGATACTCTGAGGGAGAGCATTGGCCCCGACGGCAAGGAGACCAATTACTGTGTTGATGTTGATGAGACCCATCGTATCGAACGGAAGCAGTATAAACGAATGAATTTGAAGGGGAAAAAACGAAAGAATGGAAAAGAATGACAATACAGCTTGGAACAGGAGGGTGACGGTCTAGTTAAGGTGTTTGTTTATGCTTGTTATGTACCTGCCAGGCCAAGGCCTTAATTCAAATAAACGTGCTACAAGGTCCAAGTTTATTGGTGGATTATCCATATTTCTAGATAAACGGTTTCAATACAAGGTAAAAATGTTTTAGAAAATAGTCCGATGGGTCTGATTATCAGTGCGATGTAGAATAACCTTGCAATGTGGTACCAGTGGTTGAAGAAACAGGGGTGATGGTTTAATTACAAGGCAAGTGTCACTGTTTCATCCCCGTATCTAATAGCGATCGACATCAGAACAATCTCTTCAAATAAGACGATGAATGTTGAGAATTATTCCTGATACTCGGGGTAGAGAATTGAGGACTAGGATATATAGTAGAAATACACGAGACAACAAAAAACGAATCTAATGGTTATCAATGTCATTATATCATCGGAAGATACCGTCACGTCATACCGACAATTAACCGCGCTGTCACACAACTACCTAGACCCAGACTAACGATGACTCCATCCTACAGACCATTCCGATCTACCTTGTTTCAACATTTCCAAATCCTGGCATAATAATAGAATCTCCCATCAGAGATAACAACATCAAAATGCCACCAGATCAGTCTGAGGATGTCGCTGTTCAACAGCCTCTCCTCTCGGAGCGTGACGAGAATGTGTCATCCGACGCGTCGCGTGAGACTCGGACCCGAGGAACATTTACTCGTAACCTCGGTGCCGCTGAAGCATTTGGTATTGTTGTAAGCATCGTCATCGGAAGTGGTGTATTCACATCACCTGGCTCCATCGACACAAATGTTCCATCACCCGGTATTGCTTTGGCCATTTGGCTCATTGGAGGCATCTTGGCTTGGACTGGAGCCACGACGTTTGCTGAGCTCGGCACGGCTATCCCAGGTGAAGGTTAGATATTCGTTCATTGCCGCGATGTGCATATAATCTAACGTCATTCAGGTGGTGTTCAGCCATATCTTCAGCATATTTACGGTGATATTTGGGGCTTCCTAGCAGCCTGGACATGGATCGTCGCCGTCATGCCCGCGACTCTCGCCATTCTCAGTATCGTCTTTGTCGAGAGTGCTTACTCGGCCGCAGGCGTCATCAACGAAGACGACAGACTAGAGCACAAGCTTCTCTCTATCCTCGTCCTCGTTGTCATGAGCGTTGCAAACTCCATCAGCACAAAGGCCAGTACGCGTCTCAATGGCTTTTTTGTGGTACTCAAATTCTTGAGCATCATCGTTGTGGTGATTGCTGCTCTGGCTGTAGTAGGCATCCACATCGCGCATCCTAGCAAGGAAGTTGGCGGAGGTGACTGGTACAAGAAATCGTGGTTCAAATATCGAGATACGTATAACCCGAATGGACCGGATACGGATTGGAGCAAGTTGAGCCAGTGGGAGATCTTCGGTCATTATTCTGCGGCTTTATATGCAGCTTTGTGGGCTTACTCAGGCTGGGATAAGGTAAGTTTTGACATTCCGCTCACAAGTCCGTCTACTAACGTCACAAGGCTATTTATGTCTCTGCTGAGCTTTCACAGCCTGCTAAGCAGCTACCTCTTGCCATCAACACATCGATCCCAACTGCTATCATCTGCTTCTTGGCTGCCAACGCTGGATACTACATTCTCCTCCCATGGAACGTCGTCAGCACGACAGATAGTGTAGCAGTAACAGCCATAACACGTCTTCTAGGCCAAGGTTTTGGTATCGTTACCGCTATACTCATCTGTCTAGTTGTCGCAGGTTCTCTGCTAGGTAACTCCTTTGTCGCGAGCCGAATGTGTGTTGCCGCAGCGAGGAAGGACTGGATCCCTAGCCTTTTCACCATCGTCGGACGAATCGGCTTGAAACCCGCTGAGGAAGAAACTAATTCGTCTGACGAACCAGCCAAGGATGCTGGGGATGCGCCGATCAACGCTGTTGTCCTTTCAGTTATCCTTGCCAGCTTCTATATCCTCTTTGGCAGTTTTAGAGCACTTTTAACTCTCAACGGTCTTGGAGAATACTCTTTCTTCTTCCTTACTGTTCTCGGAGCAATTATTCTCCGATATCGCGAGCCTGATCTAGAGCGTCCTTACAAGACCTTTTCTATCAACCCCATTGTGTTTGTTATTGTCAGTGGGTTCGTTGTCATTAGAGGTGCTATCTTTGCACCTGTGCAGGCAGTTGTTATCATGGCCATCTGGGTCTTGGGTCTTGTCTTCTACAAGGCGCATCAGTACTGGGCTTCAAGGTAGAGTGGGATGTGACGAGTATCTTCTATCTCTTGCCATGTTTTATAGCATTCACGAGATAGAAACCTTGTTCATGAAGCACAGTGGATAATGGGGTTTAATGAGGAACAAGAAGATAATGGGGTAATCACTAGAATAATATTGGATGCATCTATTTAGATCGATCAAGAATTTCTGTATGGAGTTTGGATTTATAAACACACCATTCCACTATTAAGCTTGGATTTACTCTTGTCAAGCCAGAAACTATCAGGGCTACCTTGAGAACAGACAGCGTTGACCTAAAACGGTTCTAATCCTAGCTTAGACCTTCCCTTGGTACCTACTCAAGCTACTATATGCATTATGAATAGCGTTTTTTAGGTTTCGTCGATGACTCCTCAGTCCGAAAGTCAGGATCCGTTCATGACTCCAACAGCTCAGACACTTGAAAAGGCAACTCTTTCCATTGCCCTCAATTTCAACAACAGTATAGCAGTTAAAGGATTGAAAATAGTGACCTCTTCAGAGGGCGAGGTTTACCGGAACAATTTGTCTCTAACTTGAGGTTCAAGCTCACAGACGGTATGGAGTATGCTGAAGGTGTCAGAAATATTTACCGCTACAAGTACAAGAGATGAAATTTGTACGTCGTTTCATGTCATGTAGACCTAGCTCTTTTAGATATTTCATTTTGTGTCCTAAGTACCAGAGACCGAGTTTTCTGTCGCCAGCCAGGTGAACTATTGAAAGTCTCAACTTGCGCTTATTACTAGTCATGGTGCGAAGACTATGTAAAAATATTGTGTTAATCATCCAAAGATAGTAGAAACCTCAAGACCTAAGCTCATGAAACGAAAACAAATAGTCTTATAGCGGGTCCAAGATGCCAGAGAGTGACTCAATTATTCTATTCTTAGCAGATAGAATCGTACGGAATGACCTATTACATAGAAGACCCATCTTAGGCCTACCACTAGAATCTCATGTGCTATGCTATCGCAACAGAAATAGACTAGTAAAAGGCGTTGTCCGGCCTTGCCGGTCCAGATCATCACATTAATTCCGGGGCTTGGGATCCGAATTCCTTTTGTGCATCACAATTTGCAACGTCGCGTTCGGCAGTCAGATTTTTCCCTTCAGCAACATGAAACGCTTCCTCCTTTTCTCAAGGGTCTCGTATTGTCGAATAGCAAGCCACTAGAAGACACCAAACTAAATTACAAGCGAGTGCCGATCCCACATCTGGGTCCAACGGTTCTGGATACTGCAAGGGTCTCAACCTTGTGTCGAACCACGACTGGACAGCTGGGGTAGCAACACTAGTTAATCGAGTTGCACTGCAGCTACTGTTGAAATGTATGTTGGTCGTTAAGGAAAGGAGGTCCAGAGTTTAATACAAAATCACCAAAAACTCCCCCCCTCGCTTCTCATTCTCCTCTTCTGCTTCGTCTATACTGCCAAAAATGGGTTTCAAAGTTCTCATCGTTGGCGCTGGCCCAACAGGCCTCCTCGCTGCTCTGGCTCTTCAGCGAGCAGGAATTGAATACAAGATTCTTGAGCGCAGAAAAGAGGCAGATCTCAATTGGGGTGCCTCTGTTTGTATCTGGCCTCACAGCTCTCGCATTCTAGACCAACTCGGTCTTCTCAAGGAAGCATATGACCTCCATCTGCCCATGGCCAAGAAGTGCAACATCAGACGTGATGGCTCCATCATGAGTTGGAGTGACATGATTAAGAATATTGGTGAATAGTGAGTAAATTTTGCAAAGCCTCCAATAACTATGGCAATGTTACTAACAATTTTTTTTTAGCCACGGCCATGAATGGATGCTTTTCCAGCGTGGTGATCTGGTCAACCTACTCAAGGACAACCTTTCCGACATAACGAACCAGCTTTTGCTTGACAAGCAAGTCACATCCATATCTTCCAAGCCTATGGGCGTCGAAGTCACCTGCTCAGACGGCACCTCCTACGACGCAGACATCCTCATTGGAGCCGACGGTATCAACAGCATAACTCGCGAGTTTGTCAACGAGGAGACCAAAGAAAGCGAGACCAAGAACCAAGACTTTACCACCACATTCTACGGCTTCTACGGACATGGTGAAGAGCTCTCAACAGACCTTGTTGAGGGAACAGACTATGAGACCCACTCGGAAGGGTTCAGCACCCAGCTCATCATGCCCACACACAAGAGGTACTTCTTTACGATTTATCTCAAGCTCGACAAACCGACCAAGGACAGGCACTGGATCACCGCCGAGCAGGCTGACGAGTTGGCCAAGAAGTACGAGGATATCTACATGGCACCTGGTGTCACGTTCAAACAGGTCTGGGAGTCAAAGAAGTGGTTCTACACAGCCCCATTCGAAGAAGGTGTGGCAAAGACCTGGTCCAGAGACCGTGTCGTTCTTCTTGGTGACGCGGTGCACAAGATGACGCCCAATATCGGTTTTGGTCTTAACACCGGATGGCAATCTTGTGTTGTGCTGATCAATCTCCTCCGCACCCTTATCCTCGAAAACCAGAACCCAGATATCAAGGACCTCACAAAGGTCTTTGCCGAGTACCAGAACATTCGTCTAGCACACGTCACCAACGACGTCAAGTTGGCTGGTACGTCGACGCGTGCTGTCATGTGGGACAACATCCTCTGGAAGTTGCTGGATCAGTATCTTTTGCCTTATATCAACGGTGATACCATCTTGGCCAAGCACATGTGTTGTCCGACAATTCTGAAGGCTTTTACGCTCAATTGGCTGCCCGAGCCGAACTTTAAAGAGGGAGAGTTGAAGTGGCACAATAAACCGGTTCTTGTTCAGGAGTGAATACAATCTGAGGTCGTATAACAGTAAATCATAGCATAGCATACATAGAATTCCTTTTTGTTGAGCAGTAATTATAATACATTTCAAGTTCATCCTCCCAACTTTCCGACATTTGAGCCATTGGGTATACCTAGGCTAAACCACCTTTCTATTTTTTTCAACCCGAACCCCCCCCTGGTCAAAGACAGTGTCCATCATTGAGGCATGTGTTTTGTCACATCGTTAACCGGCGCATCAGCTTTGGGAGGCGCAACGGCATCATCTGGCGTACCAACCTTCGGGGTGATATCAGCTTCAGACGAAATCTTCCCCGACTCGGTGGCCTCTTCATTAATCTCCCATACGGCAATATCACTTCGAAGACGTTCTAGAAAATTGTCATCAAGCTGTTCATCGCGAGCATTTTCGGTCGCCATATTCCTCCGCATTTCTTTCAGCGCGCTCGAGGGATGCTCACCAGAGCTTCTTGATCTACTGCTGACATTGTATATGCGACTGTTGATAGCCTCCTGCAGCTCGTCGCTCGTCATTGGTAACCAATCCTCACGCTCAGTCTCGTCGTCTATCTTTGGCATCTTGGCTTCAAGCTTTTCGAGAATGCGGTGGATCGAAAAATCGACCTTTTCTTTGTACTCTCGCGCTGTTCTTTCTTGTAGAAGATAAGCATCTTGCAATTTTTGGTACAGATATTTTTGGTACAGAGATGCATGAGCTTCCAGATCGCGATACCTCTCATAGTCCCTATTTTGATCTAGGATGTAACAATAGTCGGTTGAGCGCGCAACCTCGCTGAATGTTCTAGCGGTCAGAACTGACGAGACTAGGATAACGGCAGGCTTGTCTTGGAATGGTGCCAGTCCAATTTTGTGCCTGACATAGATATCGTTGGGATACCTCAGATGCTTTTGTTTTAGATTTCAACGGTCAGTCACAGTAACACTTGGTCATGGAGCGTGACACGGCACAATACATACTCTGAAGTAACGAATTGTTGATGCATGAGTCAATAGATAGGGGCCAAACTCAGATGGTGAAGTGAATTGAGACCAGTGTTGGTCAGGTTTTGTTGGATCATCGTGCATTCGCCTAAGCCATCTTAGACGTGATGATTCGAGAAAACTTTGCAATCTTGACATGCTGACACGCCCTGGGAAAGTTTTAGTCTGATCATCGCTGCACTCGGGAAAGCAATTGTACCCTGGAACAACATTAGCTGCGTAAGTGTTGACTCTCTTCATAATGACTTACTGAGTAATCCTGGGACATCATGAAATTAATTAACTGCTACACATGTCGCCTTCATACACGTGAGGAAGGGGGAAACGCACTAAATCTTCGAGTCGAATTGTTTCCCGATCATGATCATAGGGGATGGATTCGTATCCATCGAGTCCGAAGAAGAGTTTGGGCCACTCTGTCATGAATTTTGTCCACACTTTGGTGAACTGAGCGTCCGTGGCCTCTGCGAAATCTTTGTCTTTGTCTCTTGCACTTTTGATGCGTTTCAATCGGTATCTTATTTTACCAGGCCAAAACCTATCTTCAAGCAGGTCGCCTTCATTTATCGACGAACTTGATTCGACAGGTGCTCCGGAGAAATCGGGCTCAGCTGGTTCGGGTTCATGTTGATGGGGCAACTCCATGTGGTGTGTATCCATTGAATCGGGCACTGTTTCTTCTATCGCTTCAACCGCTTCGACTTCACGCTGAACTTTGGCTTTTTGCAAGAATTCAGCTCTGGCTTCGCCCTCGGCTCCGGCTTCGGCTTTGACGAAGGCTTCAGCTTCAGCCTCAAGCTCTGCTCTCCGTTTCGCTTTGGCTTCGGCCTCGACTTTCTTTTGGGCCTCGCGCCGAGCTTTCTTTCTTACTTTGGCCTCAAGATCAGCTATCCGTCTCGCTTTGGCTTTGGCTTTGGCTTCCGCTTTGGCTTCAGCGTCGGCTTTCTCTTTGGCCTCAGCCCTAGCCTTAGCATCTGCTGTCCTCTTCGCCGAGTCCTCCAAGGCTAGGGCTTTGGCTGCTCCGGGTTTGAGGGTCGATGAAAAACGTTGTTGGATCACCACAGTTCGCAAAGTGACGCCACGGCTCAAGGGCCTGACTGACCGCAATAGACCTAACATGACTGTCTGCAGTGCCTGACTTGTCGTGTCACGCGACTGGGAACTTTATTGTGTTGCCAAGGAAAGAAAATTATTTGGCGCTGGAATGATTAATGTGCGCCTCATTACATGATGATTATCGATAAGGCGCCACACGTGGCTGGTAATGCATGATTCTGCTCATCGTGACACCTAGACTAGATGGAAGTCTGTTAACTTTTGCTCGAGGTTGAGATATGCGCACATGTGGTTACCAGCTATGGATTCTGCATGAGTTTTAAATGGTTGGCTAAATTTCCCATGTCCTCTGTTGGTTGTATTTGCTTTTGTGTTACTAAGACATTCACACCAATCGGAGCCCAACAAATGTGATTTGTGCGACGTGAAATGTGATGACAGGGTCTTGGCGGAGATGACAGACATGGGCAAGGGAAAAGAACACGGACGAAGAGTAACTAACAGCCGATTGAGACATGATTATCAGATTGTACCAATCGTAAGCGGGCCGAAGAGCCATAAGAGTAGGACCCGGAGAAGAGGTTTAGGGTAGTTACTTGGATCCACGGGGTACTTCTTTAGAGCGTAATTAGAGGCTCTTGTCTTGATCATAATGTTCTGAGACTGCAGTGAGTGAAGGACTGTTGAAAGCGGTTTACCTTTTAGCAGTGAGTGCAAAGTATCATGGGACGTAGTCTTGGGAGTTCTACTAGTACAAACATTATTCTTCTTAAAGTCGGGTTTCTAGGTTCATGTTGTTGAGACTCTAGATAGCGTGTGTGAGATCAAGAAACCGGAATGGGAACTGGAAGCCTATATATAAGAATCTCTAATTTCACTACATTTTTGACCTCCCTCGGGCTGTCATGGTAGACTTTACGTGCCAGGGTGTCACTATTCGTATTCTCAGGCTGTCCTTACAGTAAGATAGAACGAGGGAGGTTGAAATTGCAGTGAAATATCCATTGCAGGCCCTGGTAGGTACTTTCAATCACTGTCAATTACAACAAGGACAATACTTCAACGATGAATGCTTGTGTACCTAAGATATCATTCGCATCCAACAAATTCACACGATGCAAGCTGATAGCACTTGTTGATAGCATCAGAGCGCAAAGTTGTGAATAGGTACCTATCTTGTAACGATGTCAGTGGCTTACTCATGACGTCACAAGGGGTCGGTACCTAAGCAGGGCTGAATGTCACCTTATTTTACTTTACCGGTTTATTATCCCAATCGGAAGAAGAGGAAAATCTCAACACCAAAACTCGAACTCGACTTCTCGTGATGGAACTTGAAGATTTTTCACGAGGTTTGTTGAAAATTCTCCACTAGAATAGGCAGCGACATAAAGCCCTGGTACCCCATGCCTTGGAGGCTCCGCTGGGTCAAAATCCCCATGGAGTCAGGAGTACAAGACCGAGAATTTGACCGACTGGGACTGAACAAGATAATAATTCGGGTCTTTTTTTTGTCTGAGAGTGTTCTGTATTGGATAATGTGTATTTCATGTCGCGTGGAATTAATTAATTGTCTGACATTGTGATGTCCAAGGGAGGCTCTGCGGGAAGCATGCGAGAATCCACCATGAATCGTGTGATCTTTAAGCATAAGCATGCGCGCAAGAAAAAAAGAAACTTGGAGTTTCGGCCTATGCGACTCCAGTGAAATTGATCAACATGGAGGGCATGCTTATTATTTTCTACCTCGGAAACAGCCATTGTCATGCCATGTCTTGGTTAATTCTGTAGCGTATGTACAATTCGCCAAGGAAAAGCCCAGAATTCAGCTGTGATCGCCCAGGACGGCACGTTTTCACCTTGGCATCTTGGCTTTCCAAGTTGCAAACATCAAATCCTCTCACAAAAAGACCTGAACCATCAGGGGTTCATTGCGGGAGATGGTTACAAATATGACGCAATGATGCACTAGAGAAGGGGAATAAGCAGGCCTTAGTCAATTAATTTTCGAAATGTTCGCTTCATTCCCATCAAATCAAGTCATGGCATGTCACTGTGGAGTTTGAAGAGAGAAAAGAATTCTGCTGCCTGGAATTAATTATCTCGCTTTGACCGATTGGAAGAGTTTTTTTGTTTTATTGCGTTTCTATGGATAATAGCAATAATTGTTAGTAATAGAAGCTGGTGGTGTATGTTGGTCACATGTTCCATTTTGTTGGAGGATTTCTCAATGTCTTCTCGTACGTCATTTTTGAAATGTCAAGTTCATGACTCGGCCGAGTCCAATTCTTTCAATATCTGACTTTACTTTTACAGTTTTCCACCGTCACCGTTAGACGGCAAAAAGACAGATGCACCCCAGTCTTTCGATCAGCGGCGTTGAATGCGTGATGAAATAACCACAACCAACAACCTTGTCCACTTCGGGTAATCCGTCACCCGCATCTTGTCAATCTCACCACGGACCGTTGATCTCATGTCCCTTCTGAGTCCTCCGGATAGAGCGGCACAACCAAATCTCTTAACTCCACACACTTACTAACTCCACGCCAACGACGCCATTTCCGGGGTATGATTCTTTGTTCTCGAAATGATGTCAAGAGTGGAGATGTCATCCAACAACGACCTACCGGTACTCGCAGCATCTTGTAAGACGTTCTTGTCTAAACCCCAGCTTTTATAAACAAGACGCTCCCCCCGTACCCAAATAATTAACCTTAATACCATTATCATCTCTTCTTATTCTTCTTTGGTACACAGACCAACTGATTGTCTTGTCCAAAATGCCAACTCACTTCTCGGATGACCCACCCCAGGTCATCAACCAAAACGATCTACACGTCGCTAACTCGCGTCTCGAGCAACACAATGGTGCCCTCGATGGCTCAACAGACCACAGCAGCGACGAACGTAGCCCACATGCAAACACAAACCCCAATGGCGCCCACCTCGAAAAGCTCGGTACCTACGACAAGTACGAGATAACAGAGGATGACTGCTACAATGAGCTCGGCTACTGCTTTCCCAAGTGGAAGAAGTGGTACATCCTCACCGTTGTCTTTTGGGTTCAGGTTTCCATGAACTTTAACACTTCGCTCTACTCCAACGCTATCCCTGGTATTTCTGAAGAGTTCGGTGTGAGTGCTCAGGCAGCTAGATGTGGTGCCATGATCTTTTTGGTTTTGTATGCTTTTGGTTGTGAGCTTTGGGCCCCTTGGTCTGAAGAGTTTGGACGATGGCCTATCATGCAGGCTTCGCTTCTTCTCGTCAACATCTGGCAACTCCCTGTCGCCCTGGCACCCAACTTTGCTTCCATCTTGGTCGGCCGTGCACTTGGTGGTCTTTCATCAGCTGGTGGCTCTGTCACTCTCGGTATGATTGCCGATATGTGGGAGTCGGATAACCAGCAGTACGCTGTTGCATACGTTGTATTTTCTTCCGTTGGTGGTTCCGTCCTGGGTCCTATCGTCGGTGGCTTTTGTGAGCAGTACCTCGCCTGGCGCTGGTCCATCTGGATCCAGCTCATCCTTGGCGGCTTCGTTCAGATCGTCCACTTCCTGACTGTCCCCGAAACACGAAGCACCATCCTTATGAACCGCATCGCCAAGAAGAGAAGAAAGGAGACCGGCGCCAACTTTTGGGGTCCCGACGAGCTTGTTCCCTTCCGCGAGCGCTTTTCCGCCAAGGAAATCCTCATCACCTGGACCCGTCCTTTCAAGATGTTCCTCACCGAGCCCATCGTCCTGGTGCTCTCTCTCCTGTCTGGTTTCTCTGATGCTCTGATCTTCATGTTCATCCAGTCTTTCGCCCTTGTGTATGGACAATGGGGCTTTGATTCTGTCCAGGTCGGTCTGAGCTTCTGCGCCATCGGTGTTGGCTACCTTATCGCTTGGTTGCTATTTATTCCATCCATCCAGAAGAACATCAAAGAACGACGAGAGAAGCCTAATGATGAGCGCGCCCAGTACGAGTCGCGGTTATGGTTCCTGCTGTACACTGCTCCTTGCTTGCCCATTGGTCTGATTGGATTTGCCTGGACGATTCAGGGTCCTCCTATCCATTGGATTGGCTCAATGATCTTTGCCGCGATTGTTGGTATCGCCAACTATGCTATTTACATGGCTACTATTGATTACATGATTTGTGCTTGTGAGTATTTCTCCATGGATTGAAAACTAGTATCATCTGCTAACGGTATCTAGATGGCCCCTACTCTGCTTCGGCCACCGGTGGTAATGGCTGGGCTCGAGACTTTCTCGCTGGTGTTCTCACACTTCCTGCCATTCCATTCTTCTCCAACATTGGCGCGTCTTCTGGAAAGAACTTGGAATATGCCTCAACAATTCTTTTCTGCATTTCTTTCGTTCTTGTCGTGGCTGTCTATATCATTTACTGGAAGGGACCCACTCTGCGAGCGCGATCACCTTTTGCCCAGCGTCTGGCTGGCGAGAAGAAGGAAAATGCTGAGCAGGGACGTCGCGGCAGTGTCGCTTATGATGCTCGACGAAGGAGTAAGTTCTTCAGATATGATTTAATCAAGATTCACGCTAACAGCACATCAGGTTCCGCTGGCACAGTTGAGGATCCTGAACGTCCTCCTGTCGCTGCTCGTCCTAGCTACGGCGCACGACAGTACAGCAACTCGAACCGTTTCTTTGGAGAGAGTCGGGTTACACCTCGTGGAACGCCCCGAGGTACACCATCTGCAAGCCGTCGCGCGAGTGCTGCCAATATTCACAGGCACCATTAGAGCATGTTGTGGAAAGTTAGTGAAATGGAGTGGATGATACCCTGATTTGATGGCATATTTGTAGCAACTTGTTATGAAAGTACATGAATAATGAACAGTTATCAACTCGCACCTCTTGATTAGACGAGTAAAAACATGTGCAATTGCCCCTTGGCCTACGTAGTCGCGGTGGGTGCGGTGAGTGCTGTGAGGACTGCCTCGGGCATTGTTGAGACTCAATTGGTGGTAGTGTTTTCAACAAATTCCGGGCGAATGGTTTAGTGGTATAATACTCCCTTAGCATAATTCGACCGAATAATCTGGGAGTGGTCCAGGGTTCGATTCCCTGTTCGTCCAACACAGGTGGTTAAAATCCACCAAACATCCTCTTTTTGCATGCCCACTAACTTGGCTGCTTTTTGCACTGTACATGGATACATGCAACTATCCTGTGGCGTTCCAGAGACGAGAGAAATGAGTTACTCATTGCCGAATTGACAACACACTTATTGTATGAACAAACACCTCAATATTAACTAACATCTAAATCATGCATAAAGAATGTACAAACAGTTCTATAATTTCGGATCCCGAAACCCCATGAAAGCTTACTGGGCAGCCACACTCAAGGGAGTCGCCGTCACAGTCACCTCGACCTTGTTCTCAACCTTGTTTTCAACCTCCATCTGCATGGTAACCTTCTCCCAAACAACGGAGTTGACCAACTCGGCAAAAGTATCCTCAACGACTCGCGCAGTACGCTCAACGATTTCATCGACATCCGCCTTGGTCACGATGAAAGGAGGGCAGATGAGGAAATGATCACCGCTGTACCCATCGTAGCCACCGTTGGCGTTGAACAGAGCGATCTCATAGCCAGCACTCATTCCACGAGAGTGGAGCATGCTGTTGAGACCAAGGCTGAATGGGAATGGCATCTTGGTCTTCTTGTCGGTGACAAACTCAATGGCCCAGAAAAGACCCCTTCCGCGAATGTCACCGACGTATGGCATGGGAAGGAAACGTTCCTTGAGACGCGAACCGAGATACTCGCCCATGTCGCGGACGTGGGCCAGTAGGTTCTGGTCACGGATGATCTGTTGGACCTTCAGACCTGCTGCGGCTGCCTGAGGATGGGCCATGTATGTCTGTCCGTGAGCAAAACCTTTGCCGGACTTTTGGAACGACTCGACGAGTTTGGTGTTGAGCATGACTGCTGAGACAGGCGCATATCCAGCACCGAGACCCTTGCCGACCACGAGAATATCGGGGACAACATCTTCCTGTTCCCACGCGTGAAGGGTACCTGTGCGACCCATACCACACATGACTTCGTCGAGAATGAGAAGGGCGTTGTACTTTTGGCAAACGGCCTTCATGGCTGGGAAATAACCTTTGACCGGCATGGCGCACCCGCTTGCCTATCCGATGTTAGTCAAGCCATAGTGCATAACGGACAAATAAACTTACACTACCGCCAACGGTTTCGGCAACAAAAGCGCAAACTTTCTCAGGACCAACCCTCTGGAACTCATCGTCGAGCTCCTGAGCCAACCGTCGTACGTAAGTCTCATCATCTTCGCCGTCCTTTCGGCCACGATATTCACTACAAGCCGATACCTGGGATGAATTCTGAGAGATCAACTGTACAAATGGGTCCTTTCGAACTTTGAAGTCGCCGATGGTCAGGGCACCCAGTGTTGCGCCGTGCCATGCTCCCACACGGGCGATGAAGTGGCTTCGCTCTGTCTGAGGGATTGCGAGGTGCGAGAAGTGAGTCTTGGCGAGCTTGAGAGCAACTTCGACAGCTTCGGAGCCTAATCATCGTCAGTCAGTACTTATTTTGAAGTTTTACAGGTATTTATCCGCAACTTACCTGATCCACAGATGACAGCCTTGGACATCAAGCCATTGGTCGACTCGACCAGGAAATCGGCAAGATCCTCGGCTGCCTGGGTTTTGTAGAAACCGGGATGGCAGTATGGAACGCTGACCAGTTGTTCACCAACAGCTTGCTGAACCTCCTTGTTGTTGTAGCCTAGACAGGCGACCGCCGCGCCACTGGTGGCATCGAGGATACGACGACCATCGCTCGTGTTGAGGTAGATGCCCGAAGTCGATTCGATCAGAGCTGCAGGATGCTTTTGGAAGTTCTTGTACAAAAGACTGTTTGTCGGCTTGGGGGTAGAGGAGGCCATTGTAATTGATGTTGTACTACCACACGAATGAGGAAATGGATGATGAGATGAATTGAGAAGTTGGTCGCGTGCGTTTTCGTTCTTATATAGCTAATGGTCTCGACGACACATGGCTCGTATCCCTTCCATTTCCAATAAAGACCCTTTTTGCGTTGAACAAATGGCGAGTTGGTATTTTCCCATGCTGAACAACTGTGGCTTCAGGAGAAGACGCAAATGTTGCAGAGCATGCAGTGTAATCGAGGGGATATGTCGTCACACGCAGTTCTGACGAGGAAGAGGTCTTAGAGTATCCGCTTTGATCGCCGGAGCGTGCATTAGGTTTCGATAGTTTGGAAATCGGAATACAAGGATGTAAAATTACCGGCCTAGAGAAACATTCCCGGCCATGGGACGATTGATAGGCAAGTGGTGGTTTGGTTGTCATTGCTTATGACAAGGTAGGTATGGTTAATATCGGGTCGGACCTTAGATTAGTTGATGATGTGCCGTGATGGTGGAACCTAAAAAGACCAAAACAGTAATCGGTGTCTTATTTTTAGTCCAATCAGCAGCTGAAATGTCTTGGAAAGATGTGCCTCCCTGCGTTAGTGACACAGCGGGAAGGAATGTGCCCGCCATGGGCTGGCAGGCAATCATGAAGCAGGCATCCATCATCGCGTTAGTGGATATCAGCGCCCTATAACTTCCCTAGCTTCATGCAGTCTCAGAGCCCCCGAGCGCCTCCCCGAGTTGGTCTCCTCCCACCCCCTTACCTCAAAGAACAGGGCACATCATTGGACTTATCTGATGCTAAGATCGGGCTTCAAGGAATCAAGGCAGGCAAACCCGCCCTTCCCCGTCTCACCTCTTGCGAATCTGTGGCTACTTTAAGCCGCCTGCTTTTCCTGGTCCGTTTCTTTTTCCCTCTCATGTCTACC